>JASVEL010000566.1:0-102301 GCA_032618575.1 Nicotiana noctiflora | reverse complement strand
ACTAATTGCCAACTAATTGACAGCTAAGCTAATAACAGTAAAACGAGCTGAAAACATATAAATACATAACAGTAAATGAATTGAAAACATATAAATACATAGCTCAATACTTCCCTCGAGTTGGAGGTGAGGTCTTCACCACCAACTTGTTCAACACAGTGGAATGTTTGATGTAGTGAAAGCCTTGGAAAGAATGTCTACCAGCTCGTTATGCGTGTCAATGTGATGTAAGGATATGAGACCTTCTTGAAGTTTATTCCTCACAAAGTGACAATCAATCTCAATGTGTTTGGTCATCTCATAAAATACAGGGTTCCTAGCAATGTGTAAGGATGATTGACTATCACAAACACAATCGCAGGTACAAGAAAAGGTCAGCTCCTCAAACAATCTGCACAACCATGTCAACTCCTCAACCACCTTTCTAAGAGAACTATATTTAGCTTCAACTGAGGAAAGAGAAATAGTTTCCTGCTTCTTAGACTTCCAACTGATAGGACTAGTACCTAGCAACACCAAGTAACCACTGACTGACCTCCTAGAATCTGGACAGGCAGCCTAGTCAGAGTCTCAATATCCTTTAATAGTGCAATCAAGATCATTGGACAGAAAGATTCCAAGTGCAGGATCACCCTTAAGGTACCTAAGCAAGTGGAATGCAACCTGTAAATGGAATTTTCTAGGATCTTGCATAAATTAACTCAAGTGTTTGACACTAAAGGCAATATCCAATCTAGTGTTGGTGAGAAAGTTAAGTTTGCTTATTAGTTTTCTGTAGTATGTAGGATTTGAAAGAACAAATCCCTCTTTAGCCCTTAGTTTGACATTAGGATAAAGAGGAGAAGTAAGGCTACTGCAACGGAGACAGTCATACTCCTTTAAGAGATCCAGTGCAAAAATTTTCTAGGAGATGATAACCTCATCTTCTTAGTAGAAGACCTCTAAACCAAGAAAGTAACGAAGCCTGCCTAGGTCCTTAATCTTAAACTGGTCATGTAAGAAGGTCTTCAACTTAGTGATCTCTATGGAAGTGGTCCCATTAATAATGACAGTATCAACATATACATCAACAAAGATTGTGGAAGAAGTTGATTTCTTGTAGAAGAGTGAATAATCATGCAAGGAATGAACATAACCCTTGGAATATAGAGTAGTGGCCAATTTTGCATACTATTGTCTACTAGCCCCTTTCAGGCCATACAAAAAATTTCTTAACTTGCAAACAACTCCAGGTATGTCCACTACTAAATCAGGTGGTAACTACATGTATACATCTTCCTCCAAATTACCATGGAGGAAGGCATTGTTTACATCAATCTGGAAGATGTCCTAGTGTTTCTTAACTGCACTCGCTATAAGTGCTCTAATAGTAGTGATTTTTACAACAGGGAAATAGGTTTCTGTGTAGTTAATCCCAGCATGTTGGATGTAACCACTAACATGACCTTAAACCTCTCTATGCTCCCATCAGCCCAGAGTTTAGCCTTGTAGACCCGTCTACACCCTATGGATTTCTTTTTATAAGACAAAGGAACCAAGTCCCAAGTGTTATTTGCATGCAAAGCCCCAAACTCTAAAGACATAGCCTCTTGCCAGGTAGAGCGCAAGGCTCACTATCATGACAAACATTTTGCACAAGTTGTTAACTTTCTGAGAGATGGGGTAAGAGACACATGATGATGGTTAGAGAACAAAGCACTAAGAGACAGAGGAGAAGCAATAGTAACAGGAGGTTTTAAGTTTGAAATGAAACGTACATAATCCTTCAGTTGTTAGACAATTTATGGTGTCTAGAGAACTTCCTGGTGGCTATAGGAGAAGTAATAGGATGAAGAGGGGAATAAGGAGGTGATGATAAAATGGAGAAAGGTAGAAGAGAGAGGGAACCAAATAAGGATGGAGGTATGTTAGATGGTGAAGGATGGGTTGTAGACTTATCACTAAGTTGGTCAGAAGTAGCAGAATGAGAGGGAAAATCATTAACAAAAGGAATAGATTGACAAGCATATGGCAGAGGTGCAAAATCAGGAGAAAGAGCAAAAGGAAGTACATTTTCATGAAAAAACTATATCTTTGGAAACAAAGATTTTTTTGGTGAGTAGGCTAAGGACCTTGTACCCTTTTGTGTCATAGGGGTAACCTACAAAGATACCTGGTGTTTCTCTTGGTTTAAATTTAATTATGTGGGGTTTAGGAATGTTAGACAGCCAAAACTTTTAAGGTGAGAATAAGTAGGCACTCTTTCGTACAAACATTCAAAAGGAGATCTATTTTTTAGATGAGTAGTAGGCAATCTGTCGATAATGTATGTGGCTGTTAATAAGCATTCTCCCCAATAATTTAGGGGTAGTTTGGATTGGAATAAGAGTGCCCTGAAAGCCTCAAGGAGGTACTTTTTTCTATCTACTACCCCATTTGTTGAGGTGTATATTGGCATATTTTCTGATGAATAATTCCCTTGGGGTGAAGGAAATGGGTTGACTCATTACTAGTAAATTCTAGGCCATTGTCTTACCTAATACATTTAATTTTGGTTTGAAATTGGGTATCAACCATAGACACAAAGGCTTTAATAATTTGTAAAGTATTGCTTTTACAACTCAAAAGATGTGTCGAGGTGCACCTACTATAGTCATCCACTAAGGTAATGAAGTATTTGAAGTTATCATAGGTAGTTTCATGATAAGATACCCAAAAGTCAACATGTAGGAGATAAAAAAAATGTTACTAATGGAGATGCTTTTCTGAGGAAAGGGTAGCTTGGATTGTCTGGCCATGGGGCATATTGAACAAAGAAAGGGCTGTTTTGGTGAAAAATGGACTGGTATTGATGGTATACCCCTATCTTCACAAAAGGCACATGTCCTAGCCTATTACGCCATAGAAGATCCACATTGTTTGTATTAGACAAAATAGAATGTCAAGTTATTTATAGGTAAGTGAAAAAGTGCAAACTATTTATATCACATGAAGTGGGCAAAGCAGAGAAGTCAAAAGAACATAATTTGAAGCAGAAACTAAATTCTTTAGACAGCTAGAGCAGAGAAGGTATAATCCATATTTGATTTTACCAATCTCCAGAGACGTCTTCATTGATGGGGCCTATAGAAGACATGAAGAATCAGTGAATACAACCAGGCTTTTAAGTTGTGATGTAAGGCCATGAATAGATATGAGATTATACTTGAATGAAGGCACATAAAGATCTCTATGTGATACTATCTGGGATGCAAGTGTTACAGTTCCAATTTCTGTCCAATTGGCAAGGTAATTAGCAAAGGATATGAGAGTGTTTTAGTGTGAGATAACAGGAACTTATTAAAGGTCATATGGTTGGATGCTCCTAAATCTAAAATCAAGAGGTCAGCACTTGGTATAAAACATCTACATGATAGCAGCTCAAAATCAATAGACAAGAAAGAGGCAGAACAAGCAAATATACCTGCAAAATTAGCATTTCCATTGGTTAAACCCGGACTGGTGGTGTTCTCTCCTGCACCTCCAATGTGAAATTGTTGTAGCAGATTGAACAGTTGCCCATATTGTTCCTTAGTCAAATTGAGAGGGGAATTCATGTTGTTGTTGTCACTGCACCCTTGAGAACTCGTCCTATCATTCTTGACTGGTATAGATTCAATTGGTGTACCATGCACATTAGCTGAGATCCTCTTGTCCTTATTGAACCTAGGATTAAAGTTGTTGTTCTGAGGATAACCAAGCAACTTAGAGAATTTATCTTTGGCGTGCCCTGAACGCTTGCAGTAGTAGCAGAATGGACGAGACGAGGCCTTAGTTCCCAGTCGAATTAATTAGTTTTGAAGTTGTCATTTCTAGGTGCATTGGCACTCAAAAAAATAGATTCCATTATAGGTAAGTTGATGTTCCTAGAAGTTTTGCCATTCGTAGATGCAGATTCCATCACAAGCAAATTATTTGATCCGACTTCGCTCTGTTTTTCCTCTTGGATCGATAGAGGAAATGCTTGATCCACAGATGGCAACAGATTCATCATTAAAATACTACCTCGCATAATCATATATAACTCATTCAATCCCATTAAAAATTGAATCAGACGCCTGTTATGTTCGACCTTGCGCATGAGCTCTTTGGCTTCACATGTGCATTGGCAGCTACATTGAGATTTGGCACTCAAACTATCTAGTTCTTCCCACAGCTTTTTCATCTTTTTGTAATAGCATGTGACGTCAAGGGATCCTTGAGACATTAATTTCCTTCTGAATTTTGTATAATTTGGTTTCATTGCTTTGGTCATTAGCACTATCCATAATTCTGCTGCATCGCTGTCTGCAAGGGAATTTAAGATCCACAAAATAACCATGTCGCCACCAGAGAAGAGACGGGGAATCTAGTTCTGAAGCACTCACCATTGATGAAGCCTAACTTGTTCTTCATTGAGCACGTAGTCTAACGGTTGCATGTAAAAAGGGCAATTGGGATCAATGTTGGGCTCAGAAATGGGGGATCAATGTTGGGCTCAAAAATGGGGGCAAAAATAGAAGTACCTGAGGTGATGCTGGAACAGTCATTCTGATCGAGAATAACCACGTGAGAATCAATTTGAGAGAAGAGAAATAGTCAAAATTAAAAAAATTAGGGGCAAAATCGAAAATTTCTATTTTGTGATAAAATTTCACGATTCGACAGAATCGAGAAGTAGGACCTGATTGAGCAAAGCCCTGATACCATGTTAAGTAGAAAAAACACAGAAAACCTCGAGCTCAAACTTGAGCTCCCAGGAACTTAGAAGCTTTTTAAGGGAGAGAAGAGTCTAAGAGGGGTTAATTTATAAATGAACTGTGCAAAAATTATTAGTTTAATACATGAGTATAATATACACACGTTAATCCTCCACTCAATACATGTAACAAACTAACTAATTAGCAACTAATTGACAATCAACTTATAATAGTAAATGAACCGAAGACATATAAATACATAGCTCAATAGTAAACATACTGACATTATAATATAGATGGCTACTACATCAACTTATGCATTACTTGGATTAAATGAAAATGATACAAGATAGGTTCAAAGGCTAGCTAATTTCTCATAAGGAAACATTTCTTCGATCACTCGATACTCCTAAAATGATCAGCTTGTTGGCATAGACTTTGACACTTCTCAGCCAATTGACCCGAACCCAGAGGCGGATTTACTGTAAAAGACGGGGTTCACGTGAACCCATGGTCCCTCGGCTAAAATATGTATATGATGTACATAATCTGCAAAAAAGTAGATATACATTTGCGATGGCACCCATGGTTAAAAAGAGTGAAGTGGGGCACTCGTTTTGCCTTCTTATTCTCAACAGCTGAAGGTCAAGGGATCTAATCCCTCTTTGGCTTTTTCATTTTTTTATTTGTTTTCTTTAAATCTTTTTATTTTCTCTAACGCATCGTTTCATATATCCTATTAGATATATCAGTTGCCAACTTACAGATCCAAACAGTTCCCCCAATTCTCAAATATCAAAATTATTCCCTAAAAAAAAAGCAAACCCTAGTTCTTATTTTGATTTGTTCTTGTCTCTTTTTCTAAAAGCTAAAGCTAATCTTTGACATCTTTGTCTCCATTTACTCTCTAACTGCTTGTGCAATGCTATTTTCCAATTCCTCCAAGGTAAGGTCCAATCTTTTTTCTAAACTAGTTAATAAGTTTTCTTGTAGATTTATTTCGATTTTGGGATTTTTTTTCTCCTGTAACTATTGAATGAAGGAGATTTTTTTTTTATTTAGATATATTGTGATAACTTTTCTTGAGATAATCCTTTTTTATTGATATTGAATTACCTTGTATATGATTTACTCAATTGAAGCTAATAAAATATGCATAATATATAAAGTGCTCATAAGAACTTTTTCATAAATAATGATAAAGCAACTTCAAAGTCTAAAGTCTATTGCAAAGTCTAAAGTCTACTTCAAAGTCTAAAGTCTACTACAATAATGATAAATATGATTTATCACTACGAAGGAATCTTCAGTGAAGCAAAGTTTTTCTTTTTTTGTGGTTTTATTTCAACAAAGGTTCTTTTAATATAAAATTTTCAGGATTATGTCAAGTGAAGAACTGGGCAGTGGGCAAGCACTTCCATTTGATCTCAAAGATAAAATTATCTAAAGTTACAGAAGAACTAGTAAGTTTTCATTTTATTTTAATTGAACTTGAAAGGGGTGTGATTCCCCTATTTTATTATGTTTGAAAGGGTGTGATTCCCTTATTTTCTTGAATACAGAAGGGGTGTGATTCTTCTTGTTTATTATGAATTTAAAAGTGTGATTCCCTTAGTTTTATTATGAATTTGATTTTGATGATGAGAGATATTTGAATTTGTAGGAACATCCAATAGTAGTAGTTGGCCTTCTGTTAGTTCGAATATAACTCCTGAAATCCAAAGAGACATAATCTTATCCCCTCCTTCAAATGTTGATAGTGTTCTTGAGCTAGGATCTCTCAGTCCTGATCCCAAAGAATGAATACCGATTCTCCAGTATGCCCCTAATATCCGAGATGAAGTGAGGCGACATTATATTAAAAAAGAGCCTTGTCAACCGAGTGGCCATGCTTTTCCTAAAACTAAATTTGGGAACGAAATGCGTCAATTTAATCCCGATTGGTTTAAGGGTCCACATTCTCAATGGTTGGAATATAGCATAAAAAGTGATGTTGCATTCTGTTTGTGTTGTTATTTGTTTAAGAATGAACTTGAAAGTCGCGGTAATGCGGGAGATGCATTTACAAAAGATGGTTTAAGGGTTGGGACAAGGGTACAGAAAGACTTAGAACGCATGTCGGGGAGGTAGATAGTATCCATCACAAATGTTTTAATAGGATGCAAGATTTGAAAAATCAAGAACAATCGATTCAATCTTCTTTTCACAAGCAAAGTGATAAAGTAAAAGGTGATCATCGGATACGTTTAAATGCCTCGGTTGATGTGGTAAGATTTCTCTTGAGAAATGGATTGTCATTTCGTGGTAATAATGAAAGTGAAGATTCCGAATACAAAGGTATTTTTCTTGAACTTTTGGAATTTCATGGGGATAAGCATTCAGATGTGGGAAAGGTAATATTACATAAAGCTCCAAAAAATGATATGATGATTTGTCCAGCAATTCAAAAGGATATTGTGGATGCTTGTGCCAAAAGAAACAATTAATGCTATTATCCAAGATTTGGATGATGACTTTTTTGGGATATTGGTTGATGAATCAAAGGACATATCACATAAAGAGCAAATGGCCCTTGTTATACGATATGTTAACAAAAGAGGGGAGTGATTGAGCGCTTTTTGGGTATTGTCCATGTGAATGATACATCTGCACTATCATTACAGAAAACAATTTATGATTTGCTTTTGGATCACTCATTAAGCTCATCCAAGATACGTGGACAAGGTTACGATGGAGCTAGTAATATGCAAGGAAGAATTAATGGCCTAAAATCTTTGATTTTACAAGATGTTCCATCTGCCTATTGCGTTCATTGTTTTGCCCATCAGTTGCAATTAACACTTGTAGCTCTTTCTAAAAAGCATCCGGATGTGAATAATTTTTTTGATGTTGTCACTAACACATTGAATACTATTGGAGCATCTTTTAAACGCAAGAAAATACTTCGACAACACCAAGTAGAGAAGTTGGAAGAATTACTTAAGTGTGGAGAAATACTTACCGGGCAAGGATTGAATCAAGAACGTGGGCTCCAACGACCGGGTGATACTCGTTGGGGTTCACATTTTAAGACCTTGGAAAATTTCTTGATTATATTTTCTTCGATTGTTAACGTGCTTAAAGATATGCAACAAGATAGTCTTCTTTCTCTTGATAGATTTGCAGCAAAAAATCTTTTGGGTAATATTCATGAATTTGAGTTTGTGTTTTTGTTGCACTTGATGTTCAAGATGTTACTTTTTTACAAATGAATTGAACAAAGCTTTACAAAAGAAAGATCAAGACATAGTCAATGCTATGAGGTTGCTTGACCTTGCAAAGATAAGATTGCAGACTATGAGAGAAAGTGAATTCGATTTGTTGATGAATGAAGTTTGCTCATTCTGTGGTAAACATGATATTACGATCCCCATAATGGATGAAGACTATCCAAGATCGAAACGAAAGAGGTCGGGAGTTTCATATTCACATCACTTTAGGGTGGAAATATTTTATGCATCGATTGATTTGCAGCTTCATGAGCTAAATAGTCGTTTTGATGTAGTGACTAGTGACTTACTCCTTGGTATGGATTGTTTGAATCCGATTGATTCATTTACTAATTTTGACAAAGACAGAATAATGAAATTGGCTGAGTATTATCCAAGTGAGTTTGATGACAACAAGCTTCGAGATCTCAGCTTTCCGCTTGATAGTTTCATTGTTTATGCTCGAATGCCTCATAGCAAATTCATCAACTTGAAGGGAATGAAGGATCTTGCTATAGTGATGGCAGAGACTAAATTGGATCAAACTTGGTGTCATATTTATTTACTTGTGAAGTTGACTTTGATTCTACCTGTTGCTACTGCAAGTGTGGAAAGGGCATTCTCCTCAATGAAGCTCATAAAAAGTGATCTACGTAATAGCATTAGTGAAGAGTTTTTGAATGGTTGTTTAGTTTGCAATATAGAGCGTAAGGTATTTGCAAGTGTAAGTAATGATGCTATTATTGATCGTTTTCAAAGTATGAAAACTCGCCGAGTACAATTGTAAATTTAAGATATTTGTTTTTGTTATAATGAAACTAAATATTTTTTTTGCTCGGTAAGTTGTTGTGATTGTAAAATTTTATATTATCAAACTAAATGTTAATCTTGAAAGTAATGGTGCACCCATCGTCCCAAATTTCTAGATCCGCCTCTGCCCGAACCATCATTGAATTCACAAGCCTCTGCCGTCGCTTTCCTCTCATTCATCCCTTATGTTGCCTCAATACCTTGACAATGCGCTTCACATAATCGCGACATTTCTTGCACGTCTACTTCTCTCTCTACTTTCTCTTCTTCTTTCGTAGCCCTTTCGAGATTTGCCAGTATCTCCTGATGTCTATGATCGCCGCCGCGCTCCGCCGCTTTGCCCGTCGCCATGACAACTAGTGTTTGTTGTTTGCCAATTTCTTAACGTTGGTCAGTAGGAATCAGGGAGTGGAACCTATATATCAACTTTCATATTCAAGGCGGTTTGAAGATGGCACAGTGTGACACACGTACCCCATTGAGCTATCAATTTAGCAACTTGAGGTGGCACATTTCTAGTGTGGTGCATATATATGAATCTGTTGTTTTGGATCCGACCCGGACAGAGTGTGCTTACTTGGACACATAGGTGTATCAAGGATTTTAACATTATGGATGAATTATTATCTTCAAGATAGATGTTTGATTACATTATATAAAATTTTATGATGGCGGCAAGTTGACAAGAAAATCATATCAATACTATATTCGTAAAAAATATCACTTTATAATTGTTCCCGATGAGTTTTTATTAAAAACAATTAATAATAATAATATTATTTATAGTTTTAATGCTCTATACAGCAAATTAAACAATCATTAAAAAAAGTTTTTAAAAACAACACTTAATATTGAGCAAGAATTTTCCTGCTTTGAATCCATTGAAAGCCTTAGAGTCGAGAGAGACGAGTCATGAATACTACTTTTAGGAATTTCAAATTGTTTGTACTCATAAAAATGATTAAGAGAAGAAGAAAAAAAGACGTAGGCAAAAGGGAATTTATTTTTAAAAAGAAAGTAAAAACAAAATGTATTTATTTGTTAATTGAAACGAAAGAAAGGGCATAGGGATATATTGTTAATTCAAAAGGGTGTGGGAAATTGAAAATTTATTTATTGTAATTAATTGTAAAAGGAATTAATCCAAAAGAATTGTAAGGGGATCGAACACTTGACCTTGGGGACAAAATGATGATATAAGAGGGGCACTTAGTTACTAACGTACCAAATCAATCACTTGCGTATGGTGGCTACAAATATATTTAATCACATAATTAAAAAAATTAATATTTTATACATAGCTTAGGGAGAAGAACATGGATGCATATACCCCACCCCTCTCCCACGTAAATTCGTCTCTACTCAGTAGCATATATTCGAGTCCATGTACAGGTCTAATTTCGACCCCTAAGAGAAGATGTA
This sequence comes from Nicotiana noctiflora, assembly GCA_032618575.1. NCBI lineage: Eukaryota > Viridiplantae > Streptophyta > Magnoliopsida > Solanales > Solanaceae > Nicotiana > Nicotiana noctiflora. The sequence goes on along the minus strand of JASVEL010000566.1, from coordinate 92,124 downwards.
ATCTATTTTTAAGCTCGTTTATGTTAAAGAAAGAGCTCAATACTTTTGTTTAATGACCCATATCAAAGCATTAATCAATGTATTCATAATTACAATATGTTACTCACTGTAATTTTAAAATCGTCCAATACTTAGTTTTATATGAACGTTTCTATTAGGAGTATACATAGATCGAGTTGGTTCTAATTTTTCAATTTTCAAATTAAATCAAGGGAGAAATTCAAAAATAGCCAGATTTACTACTGGTCGTTGAAAATGAGGCATATAGCCTTTTGAAATAAAACTTGTTTATGAAAAGTCAACTTGGAGTTCACTATATGGTTAGAGGGATCAGAATCAAATTTTGATGATTTGGTTAGTTTCGGGAGGTGATTTCCGACTTAGGGGAGCGATCAGAATTGAATTTGGAGGTCCGGTGTAGAAATAGGTTTGAATTGGCTAAGTTGGAATTTTGGCGGAATCCGATCGATAGGTGAGATTTTGATCCAGGAGTCGGAATGGAATTCTGACAGTTGCAGTAGCTTCGTTAGGTGATTTTGGATATGTCTGCAAATTTTAATATCATTCGGACATCGTTTGGTCGGGTTTTTGATAGAATGTAGTTTTCGGAAGTTTTAGTTGAATCTTAGGCTTGAACCGGCCTTAATTTGATGATTTGTGTGTTTGAGGGTGTATTTTTATGATTCGAACAAGTTCGTCTGATGATTTAGAGTGGATTTGTATTTTTGGTTGAGGTCCTGGGGGCCTCGAGATGATTTCGGGAGGTCAAACAGAAGAATTTTGGCATTTTGGAAGTGATGTAGTGAAATGCAGCAGTGATACCGCTTCTGCGGATGGGGAGCCGCAGAAGCGGATCCGCAGGGGTGATAATTTTCTCGCAGAAGCGACTTTGGACCTGGTCGGGCAAGACCGCAGAAGCGGCAGCTCTATCGCAGGAGTGGGCTCGCTTTTGCGAACCCATGGACGCAGAAGCGAAAGTAGGCGGCTGGGTAAACTTCGCAGAAGCGAAGTATTCTTCGGTTAAGCGGTCTCGCAGGTGTGAGACCTGGACCACAGAAGCGAAAGGGACAATTAATTGAGTTCTCGCAGAAGCGACAAAATAGTCGCAGAAGTGGACTTGCTTATGCGAGTCTAGTACCGCAGAAGCGGAAATCGTAATAGTGATATAGAAACAGAAGGTTAAAATTTTCAGAATGTTATATCACGCTAAGGCTTAAACCAAGAGGCAATTTGGGGCAATTTTAAGAGAAAATCAAAGGGATTCTTCCGGTAATCATTCATGAACTTAATTTGTATTATTATCTTGCTAAATTATGGAGTTTATACCTGAAATTGGAAGAATTAGAGGTGTATTAATCGAGGTTTTTGCTTTAAACCTAGGTTATTGAAAATCATCGATTTGAATGGGCAAACGGTGTCCGATTTAGAGAAACTTTATATGCATGGACTCATGTTGAGATAAGAATTCTGAAAATATAACTTTTGTAATTTTTTTGATAAGCGTACCGAAAGTCGGGTTTTGACAACTTTGTGGTTTATGGTGAAATTCGAGTTGTTTCGATCGGGTGATGTCCCTTTAGCCTATTTTGATGCATTTCTATTGATTTTGATCAGATTATGTACCCGTGGAGGCCGATTCTCGTGGCAAGGGCATTGCGGACTAGTCTTCAAGTCGAGCCGAGTCGAGGTGTGTAATGGGTGTGGGTGATGACCTGCGGGTTCGAAACCCCGGTATATCACTATGTGACGCTGTATTGAGGCGAGACACGTACTCTCCTGTGAGTGCGGGGTCGAATGTGATTGGGGACTATGGCTTAGTCCGACCTATTGATACTATACTGTGTTGTTGGCTATTATTGAGCAGGTGAACCTCCTACTTGGATGGTCGTGGATATCTTTGGGTTGTGAGCCAGTTATTGGGATCCCGCGAGGATCGTTGTTATTGTTTCTATGATATTGGCATGTTATTTTGATACCAGTCCTAAGCTATTACTGTCAAAAGTAGTTTCCAAACTCTGGAATTTCTGAAACACTATTTCCTACTCAAAATGATAAAAAGAGATTTCAAATACTATTTCTGTGCCTGTGAGGCTTGCATTGCATTATAGCTGACTGGTAGTGGATCGGGCTGCGCGCTGTAGCATATCATGATATTGTGCTTGGGCAATAGGAGCCACTCAGGAGTCTGAACCCCCACAGTGAGCACGGGTACCCAAATGGATCGGGCTACATGCCGTAGCGGTAATATTCATTCATTGCATTGCATTTAGCTATACGTGTGATTCTGTTTGTTGATACTGCTGGTTCTGATACTGCTCATGTTGATAACTGATACAGGATATTGTTGTATAGCCTTGCTTAGTGTTGTATTGGGTTTTCTTACCTTCGCTGTCTTACCCTTGCTTATTACCACTGGGTTGGAAGTACTCCCACTACTTCTTGCACCTTGTGTGCAGATCCAGGTACATCACAGCAGAGCTGAGTCTACAGTTGCTCGGAGAGCTTCACTAGGAAAGTCAAGATAGTTGTTAGCGTCCGCAGGACCCGACTCTCCAGGCTATCCTTACCTTCTTAGATTATTCTACACTTGTTGTCACAGTTGTATACACAATCACAGCTTTATATTCTGGTAGAGGCTCGTGACTTTTGACTCCTGATTTTGTGGGAGGTTTATACTGGTTTTGGGATATCTAATCCCGATGTGTTGGATGTTATTTCATTATATTATCATTATTTATGCTTAAAAGGGGTAAAGTGTGAGATGATAGCTTTGTGTTATAAATAGTTGGCCGGGCTGGCCTAGCAATGTGCTTGGCGCCATCACGACCGGATTTTGGTGTCGTGACATGTCCTTTGTGTATTTCTTGTGAGAAAAAAAAAAGATTAGTTCTCTGTAATTTTTCTTCTTCTTCTTGTGCTCTCTGAAGAGCATGTACGTTCCCTTTTATTTAGGCTCAAGGAAGAAAGTAATTCTGAAGCTATGTTCCCTCACAGACGAAAAAAGATAACTGTGTAAAATATGTTGTCACAAAACTAAACGCCTGAAATAACGTCTCATAAGAGGTTATTTATTCTTATCTATTCATAAAAGGGTCGGGTCAGTCCACATGAAGCGACCCGCGACCCAAATAGCAAATAAATCCAACAAAACGAAAATGAAAGAAACTCTCACATTGTTATAAAAATGATACATGAACGTCGTTACCCTTAATAATTAATGATGGGGTCATATAGTTGGAGATTAGTGGCAAAATGGTTTAAAAACAGTTAATCACCTATATTAGCCACTAAAAATTGGGTTGGATAATGAATATTTTAAAAGTTGGTCAAATATGGATAAGAACCATATTATTCATTTAGAAAATGCATAACTAATGGATTTAACTTTTATATTTGTAAAGCCTCAAATTGGAAAGTTCCTCAAGTTAAGGAGATTAAGAATTCTCACAAAACTGATCATATACAAAAAGTCATTGATAATAAGATTACGCATATTATCTGTCGGTTAACCTATATTTTATCCATATTAAATATGGGTTAGGTTCATTGGCGGAACCAAAAAAAATTTAAGGGTGTTCAAATTTAAAAGAAGTAAAAAAAATACCCGAGAAAAGGTGTTCAATACATGTTATACCTTTAAAATTTAATATTTTATCTATATACACAGTATAATTTTTTAACGAACGATGATCTATCCACCTTTATCATAATATAACTTCGTCCATGATCGAGATAGAATGATTTATTCATTTTTCCATTATTCATTTTTACTTCGAATTATATCCAACGTGACCCGCCTCTTTTGCCACGGCTAGTTGGAGATACTAGTTTCTTGTTCACATGTGATTACGATTTCACTATACATTAATAGAATCTTTCTTTCATTTCTGTCTTGTCCCTTAATACTATTCAAGATGCTCACAAAAATTAAGGAGATAAAAAGGGTTGAGACTTGAGAGATGAACCGACAAGAGAGGAGGCAAAACCACGTACTGCTCAAGATAAAAAGGGTTGAGAGATGTATCAAGTTTGCACGTGTTGTTGCCAAAATCTCTGGCAGAATCTACTTTCTAACACACAAACTATCGTACACTCCAATTCTTTTTGGATTCTAACACTCTTTTATTAATATTTCACATGAACAATTTTACATCGAACCCTTTTATTTTGTTACATTGTCTGTAAATTATTGGTGATTAGTCATAACTTATTAGTACTCTCTCCGTTTCAATTTATGTGGACTCATTTGACTGGGCACGAAGTTTAAGAAAAGAGAAAAGACTTTCGATCTTATGGTGTAAAATGAGTCACCTTTATTTTTTGTGGTTATAAATCATTGCATAAAGGTAAATTATTTCCAAATAAGAAAAAACGTCATTCTTTTTGGTACGGACTAAAAAGGAAATAAATTTAAATAAATTAAAACGGAGTGAGTATGTGTTATAATAAGTTAGTGCTGTCCCTTCGCTGTCATGGGGCCTATAAAATAGTCAATAAAAGTTTCCATGCAATGTAAACTTTTTTTCGGGGACGGGTCAAATTATCGCCATCAAGTAGGGACAATTAACCTTTTTGAGATAGAATTCGTCATACAAACTACTTATATTCACATTTGCATATTACAAAATGAAGGGACGTACTGGCAACAATAATTCATCTACAATGTACAAATTGCTAATTAGACTGGTACTACGCCTTTTACTTATTATAGAAAAAAATTGAGTAGAGGGACGGATCTATATTTTCTGCTATTGCAAATTGTAGTGTGCTATTAAAAATACCACCAATATCCAAAATGACAGAAAAGGAATTATTCCTATATGTTTTTGGGGTCCAATTGATGCTTGTGAGTTGTGTGATCTTAAAATTGTAACCATAATTAGTAAACCTCAAAAGGTACATATCATATGCTTGGAAATTGATATTTTCTTAGACGAAGATGTGACATGTGTTGGTAAATATTCGACCATTCAATGGCTAGGGAATCAACCCCATCACGACCAAGTTGTAGTAAATGGTTAAAGCCGCTAATTTTCGACTTATGACAGTTATCCTTGAAACGAATGAAGGGACATCGCCACAGCCAAACAAGGGGCCCATTTATGACTAGCTGAAATAGTTTGAGGCTATAAATACTAAGGAAGAGAATCTCTTTAAGGGGGCTTCTTCCTCTACACAACTCTGTTTACACCAGAGATAAAAAGTTATACTCCACAAGTGGAGCAATAAACAAGATCAATGTATCCTGAACCTCTTTAAGGAGAGGCAAGTCAAGCTACTTTGATGAAGAACTCTGATTACACCAGAGATAAAAAGCAATACTCCACAAGTGAAGCAATAAATAAGATCAATGTAAGATCCTGAACCTCTTTAAGGAGAGGCAAGTCAAGCTGTTTTGATGAAGAACTCTGATTACACCAGAGATAGAAATTTATACTCTACAAGTGAAGCAATAAACAAGATCAATGTAAGGCCCTGAACCTCTTTAAGGAGAGGCTCGTCAAATTACTTCGATGAATAAAACTCGCTTATTTCGTTCCACAATTGATTACTTTTATTTCTCAAGTTTGTCTTTTAATCCAGTGATTGATTACGATTGGCTATGATTTATCCCATGAATTATTTCGATTTATTTGCTTGGAAAATATTCAATAATTTTCCACAAACCAATTTCTCGCCGTCTGTGGGGATTTCCTAGCAAAATCACATAATTTCTCCCTGGAATCGAAGCCAAAGGAGCGCCAAAAAACGAAAAAAGAAGAAACGGGCAATCCAACTCAAACGAACCAAAGGAAGTGTATCGACCGCATAATACTAGAATGCATCAAGAAAAACTGAGATCCGAAAACGACCGGACAAGAGGAAGAAGTCCTCTCCCCTCTTCCTCAGAACAAAAGTATGAAGCATTTCCTTCACCCCTAACGCGGTGTGTGACCGGAAGCCGGCACAAGTCTACCTCAAGCTAGAACATGGACTCATGACAAGTGCCTTCACCATCAAAATATAGCAGGTTCGACCTCAGTCAAACTGAAACTCAGGCCAAGTGCCTTCGCCATAAAAATATAGCATGTTCGACCTCAATCAAACCGAGACTCAAGCCAAGTGTCGTCACCATCAAAATATAGTAGGTTCAACCTCAGTCGAACCGGGACTCAGGCCAAGTACCTTCACCATCAAAATATAGCAGGTTCGACCTTAGTCAAACCGGGACTCAGGCTACGTCCCTTCACCATCAAAATATAGCAAGTTCGACCTCGGTCGAACCGGGACTTAGGCTATATGCCTTCGTCACCAAAATATAGCAGGTTGGACCTTGGTCGAACCAGGACTCATGCTACATGCCTTCATCATCAAAATATAGCAGGTTCAACCTTAGTCGAACCGGGACTCAAGCTACATGCCTTTGCCATCAAAATATAGCAGGTTCGACCCCAGTCGAACCGGGACCAGGCCAAGTGCCTTCGCCGCCAATATATATCAATTCCAACCTTGGTCAAACAGAGGCTCAGACTAAGTTCCCTCATCTTCAAATTCATTAGGTTCGACCTCAGCCGCACTATGGATGGGACGGAGAAAAATCAATTGCCGTCATTACAAGGTGACCGTCTTTCCCCGGTCATATCAGGCCAAAAGTCCATCATTATCAATCCAAAAAGGACATGACGGTCTCGGTCAAATTTGAGGGTTGATCGCCCTTCCAAACATATCCATAAAAGAAAAGGAGAGAAATGGAAAACAGAGTAAAAATAAGACAAATGATGAAAGAAAAAGTACAATTGTCAATAGAGCTAAGAACGCGGGTATTCCCCGCTTACACCTCGCCCCAGCCGGTCGAGACAAGAAGAAAAATATATAAAAAATGCAAGAAACAACCGAGCACCAATCGACGAACGGAATATAAAGAAAAATAACAAACATCAATAACAAATCTTTTCTTTACCTGGCGCCATCACCACCGCGACCATCACCGTCACTCGCCCCATTGTCAGCCTCGAGTTTTGCCATATCATAACCACAGTCGGCACGAACATCACGAGTCTTCAGGAGTGCCACCTCAAAAATGGCCTCGGTTACGACACCCGCCTCTAATAAGTTCTTGTAAATATCACGTTAAGCGTCGGCATAGACCCAAAGTTCATGAACCTGATAGGAAACGGCAGTATGAGACGAACCAGCCTGGTTCTGCGCCGATTCTCTTCCTCCAAAATCACAACCCGGTCCAGCATAGACTGAGCCTCCTGCTCAAGAACACTAATTTGCTCCTTGAGCCATGCCTCTTTAAGGGTCGCTATCTCCCTCTCCGAATCAAGACGGGACTTATGCACACAAATCGACTCCTCCAACTCCACGGCTCTCGACGAGTAACCTTTTTCACGAAATTTTATGGCCGCAACCTCGCCCTCCAGCTCCGCCAAGTTTCCACTATGTTCCACAACGGCCTCCGTTGCCTTGACCCGGTTCTGTTCAGCCTCCAACTCTATCTCTCTCAACCTGCCCAGCAAGTGTGCACACTCAGCTGCAATTCCTTTTCCCACCTCAAACTCCTCGTCCTTCCGATGATTCTGCGCTTTAAGAGTGCGATTACTGTCAAGAGCTTTCAACAGCTGCTGGTCCCGCTTCGCCAACTCCTCACCTAAAGCTCGATTACCGAGCTCGTTCTGTAAATGATCGCGCAGCCCTCGGCACCGATCATGGTAATAGAGATATTTCCCTATCATCTGCAAAAAGATCTTCGAGCGAACCTTGGCTCTACGGATGTTCTCCACCTCCAACAAGTAAGTCTGCAAAACAAAGGAAAGACAAATCTAAGACAAAGGCTAAAATAGAAGGGGAAGAAGGAGCTAGGAATGTACTACATACCCTCAGTCCCATCAGGACCACTTAATCCATCAATTTAATATCTGAAACGCTCCTCAAAGACGCGTTCTTGGCCTCCTAACATAACAACTCAAACTGCGACACCAAGCTATTTCCTTCAGTTAATAAATTCAAATCTGAGGGAACCTCAATAAAACGGGTTGACCCCCCCCCCCCCCCCCTGGCCTGTACCATAGAATTGGTGATACCCTCCTCAAACATACGAACATCGTCCATCACGTCCTTCTCCTTCTCCGAAGCCGTTGATGTAGAGCAACTTGCCATAGCCGATAATGGCACAACAGAAGTCCCGACGATGACCCGTAAGGATCGACCCTTTGCCTCAGGAATAGGAACTTCGGACGGGATCGTTAAGGCAGCTACATTCCCGTGGCCATAACCAATGGGTCCAACTTCAACTGACTCCATCTCCCCGCTAGCGAGCTCCACAGCCACACCGCCCTCCGAATCCGTTGGGGGAGAATCCAAGTTGATCACTGATGGAGGAGTCACCATAAATGCCACACGATGCTTCTACGAAGGCCTATCTTCTTCATCATTAGAAGGTGATCCCGTCCGAGAACGAACAAGCCATGACAGCCTCTTATCTTGTGGCATAGCTCATGTCGGGGATGCGGTCGCTGACGATTCAACCAACATCGCCCTCGGTACTCGACGAGGCACAGGTGCAGCAGCCAATCTAGCAAGCGCACCCGGCCGATGGAAAGCCAATTGTGGAGCTTTGACACGACATGGTCTCTCTAGATACAATAGACAAATGAATCAATAGACGAAATCAGAACAAAACCAAATAGAGAAAAGAAAGGTTCGGAATCCCACCTGTCGCGGGCATGCGACCATGTTTCTCCCAGAAAGCTGTCCAGGTACGAATGCCCGCAGTACAAGGAAGTGCTGCCTCAACCCAATCTCAGATCCCTTCCATGGGAGGCAGCGGCAACTTTTCAGCTACAAAAACAAAAGGCAAATCAATAACCATAGGTACAAAGCATAAGGAAAGCTGAAATAGGCCGGATGCCCAGCTAGGAACGAGGTCTCACGTGCAAAATTCCAAACTTCCGAGTATCCACTTGGGTCCGCCACTAGGTGCTCAGTCCGAATATAGAAGAAATTCTTAAAGGCATGGCAAATATCCTCGTCGTCCAGCCCAACCATCAAACTCTTCGACCCACGTAGGCGTGCATGGATCATGGTGCCATGGATTTTTTGGGGAGCAAAGAGACTGAGCAGATGCCTCAAAGTGACCTCCCTACCCGCTAGCTCTGCATACTTGATGAACATGAGGAGAAGTTGTAGAAGTAAGAAGAAATTTGAGCTGGGCATACTGCATAATAGTAGTAGAAGTCCACTATTAGCATCGGGAGCGGTAGTGTGTACCCTACCTGGAAAATGTAAGCATAGAAGTAGAAATACCCTCGGCAATCAATTTTTACCCTGTCCTCGATCTTTGCAAAATCAGTTATAGCATAACGTGGGATACACCATCGCTCCCGCATTTGGGCTATTCCCACTTCCCCCATTTAAAAAGAAATGTCACCCTGTTCCATGCTACCCGGTGCACTGAAATCCATCAATTGATCTCTTGATCGAGGTAGAATTTCGTCGATCGAAGGAATTTCTTCGCCTTTCACCAACTCTAACCCTTTATTTTTCGGAGCAGGATTTTTGACTGTCGGGGAATTAGCCAGATGATTGCTGCAAGAAGAAGTTCCTACCATAATCGATCCACGAGTGAGAGAAAGAAGAACTTTGATGAGAGAGACGGAGAAATCAATGATGATAATGATCGAAAGAATAGAAAAAATGCGATTTGACAGAAGAAAAAGCTTCTCGAAAATCCTCTTAGAAGAGCAATGAATGTGTAAAGAACAAAATGGTAGGTCTTCCCTAATTATAAATAATTGATTTTGCATACACGGTAAGCTTGCTTGCCGTGGTGTGTCAGGTCGCGGGTTCGAATCAGCCTCTCTGCAAAGCAGAGTGAAGGCTGCCTAGAGTATTCCCTTCCCCAGACACCCACGAAGTAGGTATTGAACTGGGTCGGCCCTTTTTTTGATTTTGCCTACACGGAACCCAACGACCGCCATTAATGCATAATTGTGAACGAAGCAATTCAGTTTCATGAAAACGTGCACTATTACGAACGACCGTGCGGAATGACACTCCATTTGCCAATCAACAATTCAATTATGAAACCTCATGTTAAAGGACCCTCCCCGATTATGCCGCTCTATCCATCCGCCGAAGTCGACAAAGGCGCAACATCGACGAATGGGGGACTAACTGTGTTGGTAAATATTCGACCATTCAGTGGCCAGGGAATCAACCCCATCATGACCAATCTATAGTAAATGGTCAACGCCGCTGATTTTCGACTTACGACAGTTGTCCTTGAAATGAATGAGGGGACATCGCCACAACCAAACAAGGGTCCCATTCGTGACTAACTAAAATAGTTTGAGGCTATAAATACTAAGTAAGAGAACCTCTTTATGGGGGCTTCTTCCTCTATACAACTCTGTTTACACTAGAGATAAAAAGCTATACTCCATAAGTGGAGCAATAAACAAGATCAATGTAAGATCCCGAATCTCTTTAAGGAGAGGCTAGTCAAGCTACTTTGATGAAGAACTCCGATTACACCAGAGATAAAAAGTTATACTCCACAAGTGGATCAATAAATAAGATAAATGTAAGATCCTGAACCTCTTTAAGGAGAGGCAAGTCAAGCTGCTTTGATGAAGAACTCTGATTACACCAGAGATAGAAAGCTATACTCCATAAGTGAAGCAATAAACAAGATCAATGTAAGATCTTGAACCTCTTTAAGGAGAGGCATGTCAAATTACTTCGATGAATATAATTTCACTTATGTCATTCCACAATTGATTACTTCTATGTCTCAAATTTGTCTTTTAATCTAGTGAGTAATTACGATTGGCTATGATTTACCCCTTGAATTATTTCGATTGATTTACTTGGAAAGTATTCAATAATTTTCCACAAAATACGACCCTAAGATAGATAAAATCAATCAATTAACAGTACATCTGAGATAGATAAGAATCGGTAATTATTCTAAGAATTATATGTATCATTTCACTCTATTATATTTGGAGGATTCATCATAATTAAAAATTTAACACTTACCATGAACAGAAACGAAACTATGATTTGAAACTTATGAGTTTAGTATTTTAATTATTTTAAGTTACTAGATTTTAAACTAATAATTTGTGCATAACTTAATAACGTTTTAATACAAATATAAAATTTGGACAAAAATTATTGTGTGTTCAGCCAAACCCATATCCGAAAGGGAGGGGGTGGAAGCAAGATAAAAGAGCTAATATTCTTTTATTTTTCTAAAGGCAGAGAGAAAAAAAAAGAGTACGAGTGATTAAACACGTAAAATAGAGCACTAGGGTGATTAGTCTAGTACCTTAAAAGAAACAATTAATCTCAGCAACTCCTCAAAACTCAAAAGGTAAATAAGCAACCCTCTCACTGAGTCACATTATGGCTTGGGAATTGGGGTTCCAAATGGGCGGGGCGGGTATGGTTTGTAACAAAAACGGGTAAGTTATTCGATTCGGCATATATTTAATATGGATAAAAAATAGATTAATCATCAGATAATATAGGTTACCATATTATCCATGACTTCTTGCATATGATCAATTTTGAGAGAATTCTTATGCGTTATTTGTTTTTTTTAGAATAAGATGTCTGAATCTGAATGCATGTCTGAATATTAATATGTGTATTAAGATTAGGACATCTGAATCTGAATATACGTATGAATATTATGATGTGTATTAAGATATAAATACTAAATGATTAAGACTGTTTGTTTTTTTAACATCTGAATATATAAGATTTATCTTTATTTAAAATTAATAAACATAAACTTCAAATAAAATACTAATTAATCTAATATATATATATATATATATATATATATATATATATATATATATATATATATATAGTGTGTGTGTGTGTGTGAACATGGCTTGTGGTAATAGAGTGCTTGTTAGTGCCGACCAATGACGGTGCTTGGTGGTGGTTTTATTTTATGGTGGTGGTTCTGGATAATAGCTAGCTAGAGGTCATATATATATATATATATATATGTGGGGGGGGAGGGGAGGAGTAGGGGGTGGTGGTAATAGAGGTGCTTGTTAGTGCCGACCAATGATGGTGCTTGGTGGTGGTTTTATTTTATGGTGGTGGTTTTGGATAATAGCTAGCTAATGGTGATTGGCAGCTATGACGATTATGGTTGAGGATGATGGTAGTTGGTGGTGATAGTTAATAATGAAAGGTGATGGCGGTTGTAATTGAGGAAGGCGATAATAGGTGGTGGTAGCTAATTTATTATGGTGGGCGGTGTTGGCTATGGATGTTGATGGTGATGGGGTGGTAGCAGTTGGTTATAGTAGTTGAGGTGGGTGAGTGTGTCGTTGTGGTTAGGGATGATGATGGTTGGTGGTGGTGGTGTAACGGCGATTATGGTTGATAATGGTGTTGGTGGTAGTTGATAATGATAGGCGGTGACTGCAGTTAAAAATAAATGTAGATGATAGCATCTTAATGAAATTAAGTATTTATTATAGATCTTAATCATACAGACCTATTCAGACTTATTAACTGGTTGTGAAGTAAAAAGAATAAACACACTTAATGAATAAAATATGAATGATTAAGATTCAAACTTTGAAAACAAATACAGTTAATGGCTAGATATGAATGATTAAGATTCAGACCTCCATTAAGTGCAAACAAATGAGCCTTAGTCTCTCTAACTTGAGGAACTTTGGGCTTTACAAATGTAAAAGGTAGACCCATTGGTTATCCATTGATTACCTATTGGTTATCTATTTTCCAAATAAATGATATGGTTCTTATCCATATTTGACCCGTTTTTAAAAGTTCATTATCCAACCTATTTTTTTAATCAATAATATGGGTGGTTAAATATTTTCTTTTAACTATTTTTCTACTCCTTACTTGGGAATTAAGTTGGTGCTGTCATATACCTGAAACGGAAAAATTTATCACTATACAATATTAATTTATAATGATTAAGAAAAATAAAGATATATATTTAGTAATCATAACTAAGTATAAGATTGTATGATATCCGATATTTATATTAGAGCCCGATTGTATTCGGACATGCGCCGCATAGGGCCCCATTCGGGGAAAAAGCTCCCTACCAAGGATTTTTTCATACTCAGAGCTCGAACACGAGACCTCTAGTTAAGAGAGGAGCAGTGTCATCCACTGCACCACATCCTTTGGTGGTGTATGAGATTTTGACAGTGTAGTTGTTTGGCTTACACTTTTATTTTATTGGTAAGGGTTCGATTTCCCATTTTCTAATCTCGTTTTCCCTCCCCTATTTTTTTAAAAAATATTAAAAAAATAAATAAAAGACAAACATTAATGGCATGTGATTAAGATTTCTTAATTAAATTTTATTCATTGATGATGCAATTGCTATGCAGGCAATACTAGCGTTATTAATATTTAGAAATATGGAGGGAAATTAATTTTAGAGACTACCCTTTAGAGTTTGGCTTTGAAATATACTCTCTTGGTTTGTTTTGATTTTTTTTGTAGAAATTCTTTTAAACTTATTATCATTAATATAAACACATCCTATTGACATTAAATTTTTGTATACAAGTCATATTTAATATTACAGACCTACTATAACTTTCGGAACCGAAACCAGACCCTAATATAAAAAACTCCACTTCCGATCAAACTTTCCAAAAAAACTTTCGATTTCTAACTTTCGCCAAATAATGTCAAAATGATCTACAGACTTTCAAATTCACATTCAAACACGCTTCAAAGATTAAAATTATCATATAGAGCTAATAGAATTGACGAAAAGTTATGTTTGAAGTAATTTATCTATCTAGATCAACCTTGAAACTTCAACTTGATTCCTCAAAAAACAAACCTTCGCTGGAACATTTCTTCAACCTAGATTACCTAGCTTTTTTGTATTAACAAAAAACTGCTAAAGCTGCTCAACAAAAATGTCAATGAATTCTTCAAAAATATATTATCTTTTTAGGAAAAATTTTTGACCTCCCAAATATTTAAGCAAACAAACTAGGAGTCCGAAACTTTTTTGATATTTTTTTGGACAAAAAATATATTTTTACTACTAAAATTTTTTACCTAAATACCTAATTCACAGTACTATACTGCGTATTACTTTTACAGAAATTTAGTCGTTAAAGTAATTTGCAGTAGAGTACTGCAAATTATTAAAAAATATATATTTAACTAATTCGCAGTACAATACTGCGAATTGAGTACACTTTAATTTTTGGGCCCAGCAATTCACAGTACTATACTGCGTATAAGCAACTCATAGAATAGTACTGTGAATTGCCTTAATAAAATAAAGGCCCTTCTTATTCTTCCCCAACATAATTTGCAGACCCCATTAAAAAACAAACAACCCACTGCTGCCCCCTCAAATTAAAATTTATTTTGGCCCCACCCGTCGCCTAAAAAGCAAATAGTGTAGGTCCCACACACAAGACAAGCTTTGGATTCCTTCTTTCTGGTGCAAAAATTCTTTTTCAATCAAATTCAAAAACTTAAATCAATGTATTTTGATTTTGTTTATGTTGACACTCGTATAGTACATGCATATTTGTATTGTTTAAGATGTTACCATGTTAATTTGTGTTATGTTTATATTTAAATTTTTATCTTATTTATACCCGGATTGATTTATTAACATTGAGACAAAAAAATATTAAAATTTAATAATAATTTATATTGTTAATTAATGTTATATTTTTATTTGGTCAAATAATAAATAAATATTATTTATTTAATTTGTTGCTAATATTTGTATGTTATGTTTGTTATTTTTATATGTGATAGTGACCTTTTAGCATAGTAAAATAAAGAGTCTTTTGGTGCAGTAAAATATAGAGCCTTTTAGCATAGCGTGCAAAATATAGAGTCTTTTAGCTTAGTAAAATATAATGTCTTAAGTATGTAGTAACTACAAACTCTATCCAATAACACTTTACAAAATTAATTATTTAATTTATAAAAATAAACTTACAAAAGTAATAAATTAATATATGTTGTCAAATAACTCAAATATCGAGCCCCAAACTCATAAATAATTACTCAGTCCAATTTAATAATTAATTATTTAATTTATTAAATTAACAAAATTGTAAAAATGCTGACATGCATAATAATTAAAAATAATTTGTTGCTACCGGGGGTCAATTATCGAGCCTGGGAACCCATACATAATTATTCAATCCAATTCAATAATTTTAATTTAATTATTTAATCTAACAAAATTCTATCGATAACTGAAATTCACACGCATAATAATTAAGCATAACTTGGTTGACTGGGCCTCAAATATCGAGCATGGAAGGTCATACATAATTATTAAGTCAAATTTAAAAAAAAATTAATTTATTTATTAAACAAATAAATTTCTAAAAAATATTTGAAGTGACACACATAATAATTAAGTATAGCTTGGTGCTACCGGGCCTCAAATATCGAGCCTGAAAGCCATTCATAATTATTAAGTTCAATTTAAGAATTATTAATTTAACTAATTAAACTAACAAATTTCTAAAAAATATTGAAAATGACACACATAATAATTAGTATAGCTTGGTGCTACCGGGCCACAAATATCGAGGGTGGAAGAGCATACATAATTATTAAGTCCAATTTAAGAATTTTTAATTTAATTTATTAAACAAATAAATTTCTAAAAAATGCTTGAACACACATAATAATTAAGTATAGCTTGGTGCTACCGGGCCTCAAATATTGAGCCTGGAAGTCTCATAATTATTTAGTCCAATTCAAGAATTTTTAATTTAATTAATTAAATTAAAAAAACTTCTAAAAAATATTAAAAATGACACACATAATAATTAATTATTGCTTGGTGCTACCAGGCTTCAAATATCGAACGTGGAAGGGCATACATAATTATTAAGTTCAATTCAAGAATTTTTAATTTAATTTATGAAATAAATAAATTTCTAGAAATTATTGAAAATGACACACATAATAATTAAGAATATCTTGGTGCTACCGGGCCTCAAATATCAAGCCTCAAATACTCAGTCCAATATTTCAAATAATTATTTAATTTATTAAACTAACACACACAATTAATTTTATTTAAATTATAGTAGACGACATGGCCTTTCTTCTGCATGCGCATCCTGGACCTACCAAGGATCAGCTGTTAGTGTTGCAGGGCGACCATAGGTCCTCCTATGTATGGGAGGGACATCTATCGGAGTAGGCTCTTCCACTTAGGATACCTGATGATTTGTGTGAGTTCATCGCGAAACATCATTTCCATGCCCGCGTAGTCGCGCGCCTACATGATATGGGCTTCTATACTATTTTTTAGCTTGGACAGATGCAACTTGATTGGTCTCTTATCACGACATTGGTAGATCAGAGATGCACACTTTTCACTTGCCCACTAGAGAGACCACCATTACGTTGTGTTCAGGTTTTGTACGGGTTGCGCGTAGATGGACTAGCCATGGCACTGCCCTAGTACATTAGATCCATGGTGCGTGCACAATTTTTGGATATGATGGGGCAGTTTACTGGTATAGACCTCAGGGTGGCACTGGGGGTAGTCGCGTTCATTTGTCAGCCATCAGAGATCATGGCGTTTTTTCCCCCTGACATTATTGGCGAGATGGGGAAGCTGCACACTGAGAGGTACACGCAATTGGCGCTGCTCTTGCTTTTCGGGTGTGTCTTGTTCACGAACATTTCTTGCAGTACTATGAGTATGCGCTTTCTCCATCATCTTCAACGGCTGGATGATTTATCCCAATACAACTGGGGTGCTGATGTTCTCGCATACTTGTATAAGAGCATGTGATGGGCGAGCATGGGCCCAGCTGTGGATATATGTGGTTTTTTGCCCTCCTACAGGTGACAACATTTTTGAATACTCTGTTCATTACTCTGAATTTTATATGGTAGAAATGCCTCACAAATTTTACATCAACCTTTTAACTTAGGTTTGGGCCTGACGGCGGATCATGCCGTTGCAGCCACCACTTGCACCTAGTGAGGCTTATCTGTTTCTCCCTCTAGCTTGTAGGTGGATTCCCCGGCGTGGGAACTATCGAGGGAGCGATGCACATCATAATCTCCTCCTTGCCAGTGATGTCTTAGATATGCTGGTAGACAGAAAGGTAAATATGTACCTACACTTGTGAATTAATAATTGAGTTGTGTTGCGCAGACTCACTTTTATTTTATTATTTGGTAGTTCATTTGGATGCCATACAACGACAAATTGCTAGCTCAGCTGCCTGATGTTTGCTCAATCGACAGACTGCTTTGGAAAACCTATGTCCCGATGATCTTCTTCGATATGGTTTAGTATCATGCCATAGAGCGTGTTCTTCGCCAGTTTTACCGTCGCCAACCTATACCGGGGGAGACTAGATGGGAGGCTACACACTATCAGCAGGACGATCGTGCCAGGGTGGACACTATATATATTGGATGGCTAGAGCAGCATGTCCATAATTGGGAGGAGCGAGGTCACCGTATTCCTCCACCGCCTACATTTACCCAAGAGGCCATTATTCATCTGTATACGTCATGGTACCGCCATCATACCCAACTGATGATCGGGAACCCCATTCATGTACTTGGTAATTGCTACAGACCATACGTCGGGAGGCACGAGACACTGGTATATTTTTGTGGCTTATTAATATTTTATAATTATGATATAACATTATTTAATTAATATTTAAATGTTTCACAGGCTATTAGGCATCATCACCTCTACCAGATGGGACATGAGATGCAACAACATGCTGACAATCCTGCACTCGTTGACTATGGGTAGCGGGTGGCACAAGTGGCTCATCGGACCCTGCTTCAGACGAGAGAAGGCGCGAGATTAGACCACGGGGCTCAGTATGCGGTGCCAGTGGACTACCATTGGGGTAGAGGTGTCCAATGAGGAAGGGGTAAGGTACGAGGGTGGGGTGCCCCACGGGGTCGCGCGGGTCGTGGGGGATGGCGAGGAGGTGATCCCCATCAAGGGGGATATGAGGCACTTGTTGGCCTACCTGTGGAGGGACATGATGGGGATTTTGGAGATGAGGCTCTTGGAGATGATCAGCCGGGTTATGGACCTCAGGTAGATGAGCCATCCAGCAACATGTCGTCGTACAACCTTTAGCTATCTCTTCTAGCATCGCTGGTCAC
Source organism: Nicotiana noctiflora (assembly GCA_032618575.1). Classification (NCBI taxonomy): domain Eukaryota; kingdom Viridiplantae; phylum Streptophyta; class Magnoliopsida; order Solanales; family Solanaceae; genus Nicotiana; species Nicotiana noctiflora. Next base: position 73,962 of record JASVEL010000566.1, on the reverse strand, counting down.
CGTGTCAGGAGCATTGTCGATCATGGGTACATTCGACGGGGATGTAGACCAGTACTTTGCATGTCCATCTATCACAGCTGAGGATCGGCCCACCGAAGACATGAATGAGGGGTGCAGGTTGAGTTATGCCTCATCCCTAGCAGTTGATGCGGATCTACCACATGCGCAGGTATGTGTGTATTACTTTAAGATTTCAATTTGTTTTCTTTTCCTTAATGAGCCGACATTAATTAATTTTTAACATTCTTATAAAGTTTTCATCCCAGCCCATCTTGAGGCCACTACATGCTTTGATGAGGACACCACGGATGCATATACCCAGGCGGCGGACGAGACCAGGGTGAGAAAATGTTTTTTGACTCAACACGTACAATACAAATATACTTTTTCACATGCTAAGATTACTACTTGTTTTGTAGGTTGCTGACAGTCTGACAGCCTATTCTTCCGATCTTGCTAGTCGTGGTATCGATGTTGCTGCACATCCTCACATAAAGAGGCGGCTTGATAACGAAGATCCAGATAGTGTACCCGGGCGACAGGGGATGCGACTTAGGCCGATAGGAGCATTGAAGCACACAGGCTACAGGACTCACTGATTTACTTGTGTTTTTACTTTGTGTAAATAGTGCATTATGTAAATAATGGTAACAATTATATTTTAACAATAATTTTATTTTAATTGCGTTTGAACATCAATTTAACTTAAACAGTATAACACAAGCACAAACCTTTCAAACCTAACACAAAAATAAATAATAGAACTAAAAGGAAACATAAAGAACGCAGTTTTTTTGACATGAATTTCATTTTTTTTAAGAACGACAAGACAACTCCAAAAAATATAGTACTATAATGTGAATTAATTATTATATTTTTCTACAAGAAATCAGCTTTTTCACATGGGTTTCATCTTTTTTATGAACGACAAGACAACTCCATAAAACGTAATACTATACTGCGAATTAATTATTAAATTTTTAACGACAAAACAACTCCAAAAAATGTAGTACTATACTGTGAATTAATTATTAATGTTTTCTGCAAGAGAGCAATTTTTTTGCATGGTTTTTATCTTTTTCAGAACGACAAGACAACTCCATAAAATGCAGTTACTGCAAATTAATTACTGTATTAAATTTTCTGCAAGATAACAACTTTTTTCACATGGTTTTCATCTTTTTCAGAACGACAAGACAACTCCATAAAATGCAGTACTATACTGCGAATTAATTATTTTGTCTCGCCTATAAATAACGGGCTCATTGTAGTTATTTTGTATGCTCAAAATTTACTAAAAGCATATATTTCATTAAAGGTAAGGTTTTTTTACTAAAAGAAAATATTTCATTATATGGCTCAACCTCTTCGTCCACCAAAGTGCTATTGTGAAAAATTATGCATGATGCAAAGTTGTTGGGATGGTGGTGAAGTTGAATGCCGCTACTGGCACTTGTATGAATCAGTTTTACAAGGTTCCCGGTGAACCTTTTTGTGAGTTTGAGTAATGGATTGATGAACCGTGTTATCAGGAATACTACAAAGAAAAACTATAGTTTCTTCATAATATGTGTCTACGCCAACAGGAAACACAAAGCGAAAGCGATAGAATTATTGCAGAAATGAGGGCGAAACTGAAGGAGGTGGGAGAAGAAAAATAGAAAGCACAATGGAATTGTGAAGCACAAAAGGAACGTAAAAAAAATATAAACGGGAACTTGCGGAGGTGAAGGCGGAACTGAAAGAGGTAGAAAAATAAAAAGAACAACTGGAAGAATAATTTAAGTGGTTGGAGCGGAGAGTAAATGAAAATCGGGACTAAACATTGGCATGTATATGTTTAGTGTATTTTTCATACTTCATGTATTTTTATTATGTTGGCCTGCTACGTTTATGTTTGTGTTGTAGTAATGTTTTTCTTGTTTGTTGTACTAAATTTTATTTTAATTGAAGTGGAAGTTAAGTTTAAGTGCTTGTGTTCTTATATAAAACTATCAAACCATGCTTTACATATTATATTTCCCTACAATTAAACAGTTTTTTCTTCACTCATTCTAGATTGTCGAACATAATTTGATATATATTGCAACATACACAAGTGCAAACATGTATTACAAAAAAGAATACCAAAACAAAAGACTAGGGGTATCCTTGATAGTTGAGTATATTCGACGAACTTGCAACAGGAGCTGGATTACCACCGCCACGTGTGAGCACGTGATTTTTACCCTATATGATGATTACTCCCAAAAATTCAAAATAAAATATTTTGTGTTATTTTTCTCTTATCTGTTTGAGTCTGTGTGTGCGTGTTTATTTGTTAAGTTAAGAACATACAAAATATATTGTGTTTGCACTCTTAGGATTTAAGTTTACAACTAAAAGTAATCAAAATGATTTGACGAAAATGGAAAATAACAAAATATGTATTTTTTGCATTTAATGTTTAAAGTCTAGTTGTGCGGTTTGTGTTTAATTGATGTTTAATTGAGTGTTAATTGTTAGCATACCTTAATTAGTATTTCTCATAATTTAATTGATTTTTGTAGTGTAATTAGAAAATTTGTTTTAGTAAATAGGGAGCTAAATTAAAGAGATAAAGAAAAGAGTAGGCCAGATTTGGGCCATCTTCAGTCCAGCCAAAACCAGGCCCAATCGAGTTCATCCCTAGTCCAATCCAGTGGGTCTCTAAGACTGACGAAACGACGTAGCATGGTGTTAAAGCTACGTCGTTTTAGCACCAACAGATCTCAACCTTAAATCCATTCCTGATCCAACGGCTGAGATCTCATCGCCCCAACCCGTTTTGCCAGCGACCCGTTCCCCTTTGAGACCGACCCAGTCTCACTTAGTGAGACGACGTCGTTTGATATCCACCAAGAGATACAGGCCATTGATTTTGCTTGATCGAACGGTCAAGATTAAATCACCCCCCTTCGTATATAAGCTCGATCTCTACCCAGCCCCCCCGATCCAAATACCCCCTCCTCACTATCGTCTCTCTCAGAGACGATATCTCGCAAGCAAAACCCTAGCCGCCACCCTACCCTTTCGCTGTAAATCCGGCGGCAACAACGCCGCCGGTCACCAAAATTACACCCCAGGTCCCCCTTCTTCCCCTGAATACGAATCCCTCATTCACTAGTCTCGAATCAGCCTGAGCTTTCTCGAATCCTCAACTGAAGGTTCGAGTCTAAGGCTCAACCTACACCGAACACCCCCAAATTCACACCACACCACCCCTAGACCTCCCTCATCCAAAATCAAACCCCAGTTTTGCTCGAATCTTGCCAGAACTGGTCGAGCCCCAAAATGGCCGCATAAACCCTAAAAAATCGAACTTTGGGTTTTTGTTCAAATTCAAAAAGAAATTGAGGTCTAATAGACCTTAATTGGGATATTTTTATTTGAAAAACTTCTCAATTAAGGTCCGTTAGATCCCAAAGTTCAAATCCAAGTCCAAACGGCCCAGTTTAAATTTGATTCTGGTTTGAGGTATTCCATTTCTTCCTTTTCTCTCTTTATTTTGTACTTGTTGTTTGTTTAAATTGATTTGACCATTTCTTTTCGCTTTGTCCGTTTATTGCGATTTTTCTCTCCTCTTCTCAAATGACCTTTTATTTGGTTAATTCTCTCTATTTATTGTTAACCGCGGGTATTATAGACTACTAATCAATTCAAAATATTGTCGAGTAGTTTAAATCCCTTATGTTGTTTATAGATCATTAAGTCAATCAATTAGCTTGTTTTTATCCCGTTTGGTATGTGTTTAATTGCTTTGTGGAATCGATTGTTTAAATACCGTCATTTAAGTTTTTGTAGGATTGTTATTTAAAATACCGGACAGTTATTAGCATTGATTGAATAGCCATTAGGAGTTAAATTGGTTGGTTGATTGATTTGTCATTCTGAAATAGGAACTGAATTGGTTTGATGTTTGAATTAAAAAGAAAAATAGGACAGTGAATCGTATTCCTTGTATTGTTCCGCAAAGCATTAAGCTGATGAGCCTGTTGTGAACTAAGTGAAATAATAGCTTAATGAGGATAGATGACTGTGTAAAACACTGGCAGTTGAATAAGAATCACATGGGTACCATATCACTAAGGGAGGGGACGCCTGAATTTTAATTTCATGACTGCCAGTGCACTGATGGACTAAATAATGGTATAAGGCACTTGTTAGTGGGCTGCTCTAAGTAGTTAATGAAAAATACAATTTTCTAATAATTTGAGTGGTAAAACAGAGCAGGGTATGGGCTGGCCAGAGGGGAAAACAATTCTGAAGATAGGCTGGCCAGTTGGGAATTTGAATATATAGAGGGGATACACAGGATAGACCTTTGACAGAGACATAGAGAGAAGAGGACATTAGGGAGCATTCTGAAACAGATTCACACACTGAGAAGATTGGAAAAACACACTAACACTCACAGAGATTAACACTCAGACAGAAAACACTGGGTATACACACATTCACAGCATAAACACTCACATACACTCATACAAATACACATAAGTATTCACTGCCTGCTGTTTTTCTGTTGTTGCTGTTGTTGTTCTGCTGCCTGTTGTTATTCTGCTGCCTGCTGTTATTCTGCTGCCTGCTGGTTGTTGTTGTTCTGCTGCTGGCTGTTGTGCTGTTGCTGGTTGTTGTTCTCCCGCTGTTGCTTTTGTTGTGCTGTTGCTGGTTGTTGTTCTCCTGTTGTTGCTTTTGTTGTTCTGTTGCTGTTGTTGTTGTGTCTTACTGCTGCTGCAACTGACTTCTCCTCATTGTAATTGCCAGGTACATATTTCGAACTTATGTTGATATATCAACCCTTGCTAAAGATATGAATCGAAAATGGAAGCTGTTTTTTTAGTTGATGTTATCCTATGTTAAAAGCTTATACATTTCATTATGTAGGTTTGTTATGATTTGATTGTATTGTAATTGAACTAAGGATTACTCTTAACTAAGTATTCTTGTATGAGTTATTTTCAATTACTCCTTGGATTATCTTATGTAATTGAATGTTAATTTATTATTCGAGTTAATATAGGTACTAGGGGATTATGAATTACAGTAAGAACTTAATTTGATCTTTCCTTATTGATTATCTTTGATTAGTCTTTATTATTGGCATATTTAAACGATTAGCTAGTGTTAACAATAAACAAGATATGTCGCGAGTTAGTCTCCCATCTTGGCTCATAATCACAGAAATTTATGTTTCAATCCCTAATGCTAAGTTTAGTCTAGATTACTTGAATTGATATCCTATCATTAAGAAATGACTACTGTCAATTGTCATCTTGAAGTCATCTTTAGCAACATTTAGAAGGATTATTGAAATCTAGCTTCGAACTCATGTAAGTTGGAATCGATAGGTTTAACATATTCGAAGTGCGAATCAATATAATAAGGAATCCAACAGGTTTGAAACATGCTAGTTGAGTTCACGTCAAAGTTTAGTGAACTTTCGAATAAGTATTAGTAATTAAGGTAAGCTTTAGTTTCCAATAGTTGCAATTAATTAATTCCAATGGTTTATTCTTCTAACGATATGGGTTCAAGTTAGTTATAAGATAATTAGCTTCTCTTTAAAAATACTACCCGTCAATTTTGTATTTTTATTTATAATTTCAATTTCAGTAGTATTCTTTTCGGTAACAATGGTCTTAAGTTGGTAACTAATGAATGATTTTTTAGTATATAATTAATTAAGATTTTTTTTTACTTTATGTTTAGAGATAAATTTAAACGGAGCAAATGTAGTCATCATAGGATTTTCTTTTAAAAATAAGACGAGCCCCGCTAAATAACGTATAAATCATGGAGCCCTCAATTAATTGTAATGAAAACCTTAGACTCGGAAGGACCGTTTAGTGAATTTCACGGTCCTTTCCCCAAAGTTAAACAACACGATAGACTCTTTAGGCACGACTTTAACAAAATACTTTCCTAAATACGGGTGCGCATTTATGTGACCCAAATCTTACTCTCGGCGAAACTGAAATATATTAAAGTCGCAGGCGTACTGGTTGCGGTGTGACTCGAAATGTATTTTCGTGACGTTGCAATTCTTCCAAAATTGAAAAGCGGAATATAAGAGCACATAAATAAAAAATATATAAAGAAATCATATAGAAACAAAAATTGCAGTTGAGCGACCGTGCTAAAACCATGGAATCCGGGAGTGCCTAACACCTTCTCCCGGGTTAACAGAATTCCTTATCCAGGTTTCTAATTTCGCAGACTGTAATACAAAGTCATAAATTTCCTCGGTTCGGGATTAAAACCGGTGACTTGGAACACCATTATTTTTCCAAGTGGCGACTCTGAACTAAATAAATAAATCCCGTTTCGATTGTCCTTTAATTGGAAAAACTCCTACGCGCTCTCGCGAGTAAGCGTAAAAAGGAGGTGTGACAGCTCTGGCGACTCTGCTGGGGACAAGTAACCCGGAACTTCGGTTCGGGGTTTAAGAATTCGAGCTCAGTAAAATTGCTATTTTTGTCTATATCTGATTTTATTATATGTTTAATTAATGTGCTACATGTCTACCGCTTTGACACTAGTTACACTGTATATACAAACTGCTATATGTTTACCGCTTTGATATTTCGTGAACTGTATATAAAACTGTGCCGAAAACCCTTCACTTCTCACCTCCGGGGATGTGCTCACTGGTTGAGACTCCTTATTCTGTTAGTGTCGTACCCCGAAATAATAAAGAGGCTCGGAAAGTTTCTAAGCCGGTTGGCCTTTTGGTTCCCGGAAAGGAGCTCCTTCCTCAGCCCGAGTTGTCCGCTTGGGTACACAGTCTAGATCATGCACCGAGGTTTTGAACTTAGAATAACATAACCGCATACCGGATCCCTAGTAGGAAACGCTTATTTGCATCACGTTGCATTTGACTTAGGGGACTCAACACAGGGGTTGGGTCCGTCTAGGACAGGCAACCTGAAATGAAAAGACCATCCTGCTATACCATGTTTGTTTTAAGCATTTATTCGAACTTGCATGCTGACCGGCTTTTAAATACCGAAGAAAAACGAAAAACAAAAGGAAACAGTATGGAGAAATAGATATTTTTCAGAAAATACAAAATGTGCTTTACCCAACAAATCAATAATTTAGTTTGCTAATAAAAGACGACGGAAGGTTAACTCCGCCAACAAAACGGTTTTCTTAACAAATGTGTTTTCTCTGTCGATCAATAAAAGAAAAATAGTTTGTTTTGACGGACCGAACTACGCGGGTTTGATGCTCACCGGATGTGAGATACGTAGGCAACCCCCGTCGGGTCCAACTTGCCCTTTTCCAAAAAATACCAAAATCTTAAAATTTTGAAAAATAGTCCAATCATTGCCAACCAAAATGATCTTCTTTTTTAAATAAATGTGCAGGATGAGCACGATTCGAAATGAACCCTTTTCACTCATGACTAAAATCCCGGTACAAATACGACTATGGTGGGATGATCTAGGCAAAGAAGGGCAGGATGAAGTTAAGAAATATTTGAAAGGTCTCACAGGTTTGCTTGAAATAAAGCCTCGAGGGGATATCATAAGAGCATTAGTCATATATTGGGACTCCGCGCACAATGTCTTTCACTTCTCGGACTTCGAGCTCACCCCAACTGTGGAGGAGATGACCGGATACATTGGAAACACTGATATACCATTGGGGCATCAATATCTAATCGCCCCCAGGGTTGTCGCCATACACCGGTTTTTAGATTCACTGAAGATAGCCAGAACGGTACGTAACCCAGATCTAGCACAAGGGTTTTGTACTTTAAACTTCATCTATCAAAGGTACGGTCATGTGGGAGGTTTTGACAAGCCAGAGAATAAGTTATGCAGCAAGGGTAATCGCCAGAAATGGGAGGAGCACAGACGAATTGCCTTCATGATAGCCTTCTTAGGACTCGTGGTATTCCCGAGAAAAGACGGAAATATTGATATAAAGGTAGCCGTAGTCGTCAGCACCTTGCTTGACCAAAGCGAAAGTACTCTTGCTCCCATGATACTATCAGACATATATCGAGCTCTCACAGTCTGCAAAGCGGAGGAGATTTTTTCGAAGGTTGTAATTTACTGCTACAGATGTGGATGATCGAGCACTTGTGTCGCCGCACCCAATTCTTGAGATATGGGTTGGTTGAGAAAACTTGCATAAGCGAATTCTATACAAGGATTGATAGGACCGTCTTGCCTGAAGGAACCTTGGCATGGAGGGCATACTTTCAGGCTCTCACCGCAAGTCAAATACAATGGACGTTGGGTTAGTTACAAATAGATAGAATCGTGTACATGCCAGCGGCTAGGTCCCACTTTCTCTTAATGGGACTTAAGAGCATTCAACCTTATGCGCCCCATCGGGTTTTGAGACAGCTTGGGAGGTGCCAGATAATACCCAAAGACGAAGACCTAAGTACCCAGGTTATTGAAATTGGTCCCGATGGTCAATTCCCAGAAGCAAGGGTCCGCCAGATCTGGAGCAAATGTTAATATCTGGAGGCAAACGCTTGTGTGCAGGATCGAGCTAGATGAGAGGTTGTACCCGGATATCTTACTTGGTATAAGGGAGAAACATCGGTTGAAAGACCAGCCAAAAGACCTCACCTCAGGGAATTTGCTGAAGCATCACAAGAACAATGGGACTGGTTAGCCAAGGAAGAGGTTTACAGAACAAGGATTGGCAAGATAGAGCAACGGGTCCAAGATCTCCAATTTGAAAAAGAGATGCAAGCTACCGCCGACGAAGGAGATAAAAAGAAGTTGGCACAAGAAAATGACTTTCTGAGAGCTCAAATCCAGCAAATGAAAAGGGATGCTGACAGACAGTTGAGAATCGAGCAGACGAAAAATTGATAAAGGGTTTGAAAAACCAAGTTGCCGATATCCAAATAGAATTGGAAGAGTCGAAGACCCAAACAATGAGGATCCGTGCTAGCTGGAGAAAGGAGGCACATCAACATGCACTTCACCTACAACGGGTGGAAGAAGATTACACCGAGATCATCACTAGTCTAAGGGAAGCAAATGTTATCCTCAGGGAGTGGGTTTTCAAGCAAACCCGAGATGCCAGAGCAGACCTCGATCGTTGCCACAATTTGGTGGCCCGACTGCAAGAACAAGTGGATAGGCTCCTAGACCAAGTCACCAACGATGCTCGAAGATTGGGGGCGAAAAACCAGCAGATAGAACAGCTACTCAGAGAAAGGGACATGATCAAGGACATAATTGGATAAATCGGGCATTATGTCACCATGAAGTGCTTAGCTTGTGAACAAATGCACCGCACCGCCCTTTTTGCTTCAGTTATGGGCTATGTTCATCAGATCATGAGAGAGTTAAGGGGACTACACAAAGACCTCACACCAAGGCCCGCGGCAAGGCCGAATGATGCCTCGCGGGCCCCTAGGAATTTAAGAGCATTAGACTTTTGATTAAAAATGTATTTTCAAAATTTTGAGTCAAATCGACTGGCATTTTATTCTCGAGTCAAGCATTTCTCTTATTCTGTTGATTATTGTAAGACATGTTTTGTAATCGTAAGAGTTTTGATGTAATATAAAAATTACCGAATTTTGCCACAATCCTGTGACCAGAACTACGCTCGGTCTGATTCATGCGGGGACGTGATACGTAAGCAATCCACATAGGATTCGACCGTCACTAGAAAGAAAGGAAAAGAACATGAAGGTTAATAACAATAAGGTTTTCAAAGATAATTGAAGAAGGGAAAAAGAAAAAAAGAAAAAAGAAAAAAAGAGAAGCTGGAATGACGCATGTGATGAGTACATATAGAAAAGGGTTATTTGGTTAGGTGCATTGCATCCAACGTGCTGTAACATATCTGTTAAACTCAGTAAGCTAACAAGTTTGTTGCATTCCAGAAAAGCTTAGCAGTTGGTTTGACATAATATCCTGGCCAGCCACCATTACCGTACTAGATCTAAAGGGCCAATTCCAGCAAGCATGTCTAGTTCCTGTAAAAGCCTCGAGGAAGAGAAATCAGAGATACAGATCATGAAAGAAGAGGTAGATCGGTTGAAACAGCAGATAACATAGATGCACCTTGCCTGGGCTAGGGGACAGTCTTCACCAAACCTCCCTACTCTCGCATCAGCTCCAGAACATGCACCCCATGATCCTTCGACAAGCGCCCCACTCTATCCATACTATCAAGGGGAAAACCCTTATGCCACCCAAATTCCACCAGCCAAACAAAATCCTTCTCCGGTCACCCCTGTTTTTGTGGCACCCCCACCTGCTACCCTACAAAAGTCGTCCGGTGAGCCGCATGTTCAAATCCATGACAATTCTTACTATCCTCCCGAGCCTACCTTTAGGGCTCCCGAACCGCATCCACACACCCCTCACTGGGATAACCCGGCAGAACCGGAAAAGCACTTCCAAAGTTCGGAACATGAGGAAGTTATTAGAAAAGTTAAAAGCCTGGAGCAGTCCTTCAAGAATATGCACGGTTTGGGCAACCAGGTCAGTGTCGCTTACAAGGATCTGTGTCCATTCCCAGATGTCCAGTTGCCAGCCGGGTTCAAAATGCCCAAGTTTGACCTATACGAGGGGCATGGTGATCCTGTAGCCCACCTTCGAGGGTTTTGTAGTAAAATGCGAGGAGCCGGAGGACGAGACGAGATTCTGATAGCTTACTTCGGTCAGAGTCTGGGAGGATCTGCGCTGGAGTGGTACACTAGACAGGACCCCAGCAGATGGTTTACGTGGGATGATTTGGCTCAAGCATTCATTGGCCAGTTCCAGTACAATCTTGAAATAGTCCTCGACCGCTTATCATTGCTAAAATTAGAGAAGAAACCCGCCGAAAGTTTCAGAGAATTTGGTTTCCGCTGGAGGGAACAGGCAGCAAGGGTAGATCCGCCCATGAGAGAGAGCGAGATAGTGGATTACTTCCTGCAGACACTAGAGCCGACCTATTTCGGACATCTGGTGACGTTAGTCGGTAAATTATTCACCGAGGTGATAAAGATGGGGGCTATGATCGAGGAAGGCTTGAAAGCTAACAAGATCATGAGTTATTCAGCTTTGAAAGCCACCACTCAAGCTATCCAAAGTGGTACCGGAGGAGTGCTTGGGAAAAAGAGGAAAGAAGAAGTCACGGCAGTCGAGTCTGGAACATGGTTCAGAAACAGAGGCCCCGCACCCCAGTATAACTTGCCACAACCTCACCACCAAAATTACTTCCACAATCCATATTGTCACACCTCCCTTTTTACTACCCCACACTGCTTAAAAGCATATAAATGCACTTGTAGAGTATACCCCGACGCTCAATTACCCGAAACGGATAAAATAACGTAAGGGAAGGAGTTTTTCCAATTTAAGGACAATCGGTTCGGGATTTTATTAGAGATTAATCAGAGTCGCCACTTGGAATGATAATGGTGTCCCAAGTCACCGGTTAATCCCGAATCCGAGGAATTTTGACTCTTATAGATGTCTGCGAAGCAGAGGTCCGGATAAGGAACTCTGTTAACCCGGGAGAAGGTGTTAGGCACTCCCGGATTCCGTGGTTTTAGCACGGTCGCTCCACTGTCATTCTTGGCTTTTGTTTGACTTAATTATATATTTTAACAACATAATGTGCTTTTTACGTTAAGTATTATTTTTATGGGATTTGCAACATCGCGAAAACACGCCTTGAGTCATACCGCAACCAGTACGCCTATGACTTTCGGTGTATTTCAGCTTTGCCGAGATTTGGATTTGAGTCGCACCAAGTGCACACTCATTTAATGGAAAGTATATTAAAATCATGCCCTAAAATAGTCTATCGGCTTTTAATTGTTTTGGGTAAGACTATGGAATTAACTAGTAGTCTTCCCCAATCTAATTATGTTAAACCATTACTAAATGGGGGCCCCGCTTGTTTAAGGTCGAGCGAGGCTCATCCCAAATCAATTTTAAAGTCCAATCCTAAGGAACACACTATATTTTTCTAATTGTTTTTTCCTTAATCGCTTTTACCAAATATTCCAGGCCCATCGGTTTTCTATTATTCAAAGGGACTGGTCTTCTCTTCAATGAACACACGTTTGGACTGCCCTGGTATTCGGGACCCAGGCCATTTTTATTACTCCTGCTCGCCAGCCTTGTTAACTTAATATAGCGATTCATGCCCATAATATACACTGGGCTTAAACTAAATAACAATTGCAGTGGTTGAAGTAGAAGAACAGAGATATATATTTGAAACAAAAGGCATTTTTATTTATTCAGTAAAAGAAATCAATACATCAATTCATCAAATGTCAACCATAAATCAATTACTGGTTTCCATAGATTAGAACTAATAGGCCGCTTCTTCTTATTATACTAGCGTTTGAGGTCAATACTGAATCTGAGAAGGTGATTTGATTATATAGGAAACTTGAAGAATGACTAACCTAATTAATTGTGGATCTAGACTAATTAATTAACTATACACATCATTACATTACTAGCTAAGCACTTTAACACTACAAACATGGTTCTAATTAAGCTGCTTCAATATCCAGTTACCTCTTTCTATAGCCTGCTACAGATTTTTATTCCTGATCCTCGAATTTAGACTAACTACATTAACAACGATTATACAGTCTGATTGTTCCATGGTTCGACTTTAAATATCTACAGGTGAATGACTCAAAGACCTATGCATAATTATACTACTGATTCCGTTATGACTCGTTTTATTATCAGATTATTAGCCCAAATCATGAATGAATCACTGCTTGGCCTAACGTTTACTATTTTTGAAGGTTGTCTATGCTTAAGAGACGACGAATACGTGATTATGATTGATGAAGCTACTGTGAGTGAATGATTAATGATTCAGAAAATATTTTTAACTAACTTATGTTTTAGAGTTTTTTACCTATTTAATCTAAGTGATTTATGCTACTTACTACTACTACTATTCTACTGCTAGTACTAAATTATTACAGCGTTTTTGTATCTGTTTTTATACTACTACATTCTACTACAATTAAGCTACTAATTCAATAATACAAAATGACAAAATGAATTAAAGCAGGAACTTCATTCCATTAAAGCATTTCAACGATACAGCTTCATCGAACAGGGTATGTACCTGATTCAGCAAAAAGAACCAATGAGTTCTAGGGGGTCAGAAGCAGGTAATCAGCAAAGGTTCAAACAACAATGCAACAATGAGATGAAGAAGGCACAACAACACAGCAACACAGCAACACAGCAACAATAGTAGAATAACCCAGCAACAGCAAGCTAAGAAACCCAGCAAAAATCCGATTGAAAAAACCCAGAAATCCTACTATTCTATTGCTATTTTAAACTCTGAAACTTTTGTATGAATTTCAGCTTAGGTGTGTTTTCAGATTACTCTCAAATTGGAACCCCCCTCTCTTTTTCAGCTCTTTTTGAGGTGTATTTATAGCTAACCCAAGGCTGAAACTTGGGGAGAAAGTTATGGGATTTTATCCCACTTCTCCCCCTCCTAAAATTACCCACTGTACACTTAAGCCCCCATTTCAGTTACCAGAAATCCTTCCAGCATGTGCTTGAAGGTTCTAAAGATTCCTTTTTATGGGTTTTTACCAATGTATCCCTAAGGGTTTGAGATTTTTACAGATTTCCCATTTTTAGGAGACCATTATACCCCTAAATCTCTGCAAAATTGCAGAAATCAGGAGCATGAATGACTCCATTACCCTCTTGAGTCCTAACTATTTGCTAGAATACTATTTCAAGTTCCAATTGTGCCCCTAAGGGCAATGCTTATTTACACAACTTACCTAGGTTAAATTTCAGCATCTTTTGCACCTATTTAACTAATAGCCAGCCCTGGCATTAGTATTTAAGGGCTGGCCAGATTTATTTTAAGGGACTATTTCAATTTTAGCCTATTTAAACTAATTTCAGTCAATTAAGACCAATTTATTCTAATTTAAAGCTAATTGCAGGACTATCCTGCTTTATTATTATGTTTATACTATTTAAAACTTAGCCAGTCTCAAGTTGAGACTTAGCTTTGGCTATTAAAGCCAATCACTGAACATTTGGGCCCAAAACCATTTGCAGGTTTGGCCATTTTATGCTCAGGGCTCTAAAGAGAGCCTGGGCTAGTCTGCATTTGCATACATAGCCCCTTTTGCACAACCAGCCACTTTTAAAGTGGGCTGTGTGTTAGGGCCTTATAGAATAGGTCAACCCTTTGCAAGGTTAACCATTCTTAGGCCAATTATTTAACTAACGGCCTATTTTTGTTCATTTTCCGTGTTTTATCCTATTTAAAAACTAACCACTTTCATGGAACTTAGTACTAGCAGCTATAACCAATTCACCCTAGCATGAAGGTATTAACAGTAATCATACTTAACATCAAACTATTGCAAACTCAGCCATTTCAACATGCAATTGCACACATAAACACATGAAACCAAATATGTTTATCAACTAATTAAAACTCAGAAAAGAAGTTGGATAATGTTGAATTTTAATTAATCAGACTTACAAACTCAATTTCAAGTAGCAAAGTGTCAATTAAACATTAAGCAGACTGAGTTACAATCATTTCATGCTAGATGGCATACTGAAAAACTCTAAAAACACTTAGCATTCATGGTTACAGGTACATAGATACTAAGTTATCCCAAAAACAGTCAACAGATTCAACTGGACATAACATAAGCATGGTAATCAGATTTTACTTTCAAGTATCAACCCTAGCTTGATGTATACATGTGAAAAGTGAAAATGAGAAACAAGAGAGATATGGAGAAGCAAAGAAGATCATGCAAAAGTGACACAAGAAAGATCAAGGACATGCATGTGAAGGATGTTATTTGAAGTAGTGATCTCTAAGTAAATAGAAGAGCCTAATGACTAATCCTTGAATTATCCTAAAAGGAAAACCTTGAACTTATGGAAAACTGGAGTAAAGCCAACTCAGATATGGAACCAATATTTAATCCTAACAATATAACTAAGCATGAAGAGACCAATTCAAACTTAATATAAGGGACTAATAGCTAATTCTGTCCCTAAACATGAGGCAAAGAGAAGAGAAGAATCAGTCAAACAGTCAATACTAACAGAGAAGATTAAGACAAAATGAGCAAATATTCAAACAAGGTGGAAAAACCTAAACTAACAAAGGACAAAGAAGAGGGGAGATATCAGGTCCAAGTCTTCAAATCAAAGAATCAGAAACCAATATTAAGACAAAAAGACACCTTAATTCATATGCCAAACTAAACAGGTGTAATATATATGAGAGATAAGGAACACAAGGAGATGAGCAGTCAAACAGAGAGCATAGATGAACAAATCAAACCTAAAACTAATCATGTGACGAATCAAGTCATGCTTGTTGAATCTCAGGAACTAACAGTCAATAGGTCAAAGAAAGATGAGATATTTGAACTTAGAGTAAAGTACCATGACAAATAACAGGATCTCAACATAACAGGCTAAAGATGAGCCAGCTAAGAAACCTTATGACTAATTATCAGAGCAACATGCCAAAGATGTGAAACAAAAAGAAGAAAACAAACATATAAGAACCTGACAACTAATCAAGGGAGAAGAATCATTCAAACTATTAAAAGCTAACAAAGAAGGCTCGAGTCTAAACACTAATCATGTAAAGGAGATGTCAAAGATCAGCAAGAACATAATACTAACAAAAGTCAGAGAAGAAAGACCTCCAAGTCAAGTTTTCACAATAGAGAAACTAAACAAACTAGACATGTAAAGAATTATAATCATGCTTTTGAGATGAATCAGGAACCAACAATCAATATGACAAAGAAAGACGAGATATTTGAACCATGATATCAAACAGGACATATAACCCACCAAAATCTTATTTACTGACGGGCTCACAAGAACATTTTAAAATAGGAGATGAACATGCTAAAGGCAAGGATATACAGGGCACATGAGATAAACAAAGAGAAGAGAAACAGAATATCAACAAGAACAAACGGAAATTAACATGCAAACACAAAAATCACAGAAGACAGAACAAAACATATACAAATCCTAAAGAAAACAGAAAGGGCGGGGCACTTAGCTTGGCGGGGTCTGTCCCCCAAGCTTTCCTATTCCTCTTTTTCTTTTGACTTATTTCAGACTCTCCTATTCTTCTTCTTTGTTCCTTTTCTTTACTTCTTTTCAGACCTTTTCTTTTTCTTTATTCTATTCAGAACTCTTTTTTTTTTCAATTTTTCTCTGATTTTCGTTTTAGGGCTTCAAGGCGAAGCCTTTTTGTGGTTTTGAGTTGTATGGTGGTGTCTGGGAGTGTAAAAGAATGGATCTTGATTGGGGTTGAATTTGGGGTCGCCGGAGTTAGGGTTCCGACGACCCTTTTTGGGATATTCGAGACGACTGGGGTATATTCGAAGGATTCCAGTGGTATAGGGATGTAGATCAAGGGAAGGGGAAGAGATTGGCATTGGTTTAAGGGTGAGGTTCATTGTTTGGTGGTCACCGGCGTAGATTCCGGTGACCGGGACTTTGAAGAACAGGGTGTTTTTCTGGGTTTTGGGTGTGTTATGGAATGAAGAAGAAGGAGAGGATGTTTTGGGGTATGGGGTATAGCTAGAGACCACCATGGAAGGCGGTGGCCTCCATGGCCGGCGATGATTGCAGAGAAGAAGATGAAGAAGATGCTAAGGGCGGCTAGGGTTATAGAAATATGTATAATGCCCCAAAAATTCAGACAAAAGCCTTATATAGGCTACATGTCTGAGGTAATCTGGACCGCCCATTCAATAGAGATCAACGGCTCTCACTGATGCTGCTTAAACGACGTCGCATCGTTACCAATGAGACATGAATCGAAGCCCTTAGATCAAATCGAACGGATGGCTCAGATCAATCCTTACTACTCAATTAATTAAAATAATTTCGCTAATTATCTGAGCCATTGGATCTGTCCTGATGGACGGTTGAGATTCGATCTCTCCAATAGGTCGACGGGCCACTTCACTGGGCCAATTCACTGGGCCAAACAATTGGACTTCAATTGGCCCAGTTTATTATACCTACATATATATTTGTATTTTCTGACATTAATGATTTTTATATATTTTCTTTTATACTTTTTTTTTTCTTTTATGGAAAAATATAAAACCTAATTTCCTACCTACTCTAATTATTTAGTATTTTTTGGCAATTTTCTACTATTTTTTCCTAATTTCTACTACTTAACACTATTTTTGCCATTTTTCTTAAAATCTAACTAATTACATAGCCTATTAATTTCCTAGCCTATATTTTTTTATTTTTCTTTTAATTTCTACTTATTCAAACTCAAAAGTATAGCTAATTACAAACAAAGCAAGTAATTGCACTCAAAAACATTTTATTTTAATTTTGGAATTTAAATGCTTAGTGCAAAAATCATGTGCTCACAGCTGCCCCTCTTTGCTCGGGAACACGAAGAGTTTCAGTGCAAAGACAAGTGAGCAGTAATGAGAGATTTTTGCACATTGGCACATTCCGTGAAAGCATTTTTTGAAAACCTTTTGACCGCACCCTGCTTTAGAGGTTGCCTACATATCCTGGGCTAAACAGGAATCAGGTCAGTGTAGTTCGGGAAGGTCTGGCAGTTTAAAAACTACCAGACTCACTGTTGCATTGACATTGTTGAGACCTGCTGACTTACTCCTTATTACACCGGGGGGGGGGAAATGTAAAATGAAGAAGCTATTCTAAGCTATGATCCTACAATTACAATTGTTCTTAATCTAGCCTTTGCTCTTCTTCCCTTTCCGGTAATGCAGAATCTTCCTTTTTTGTTGATTTTCTTTGATGCTGACTCTCTTTTTGTTGATTTTCTTGTTTTTCTTGTTGACTCTCTTTTTTGTTGATTTTCTTGATCTCGAAATGAACAACTACCTCCTTTTTTTTTCTTTTTCTGCCCCAGTGTGGGCTTTTAACTGTATAAACCATGATGTGCAAAAATATTCCCGTATTTGAAGGTGGGCGCCTAACAGAATTTAAACGTGCAATGCGATGCAGAAAAGTATTCCCGTATTAGAAGGTGGGCGCCTAACAGAATTTAAACGTGCAATGCGAATGCAAAAAATATTCCCGTATTTGAAGGTGGGCGCCTAACAGAAATTTAAACGTGCAATGCAAAATGCAGAAAATATTCCCGTATTTGAAGGTGGGCGCCTAACAGAAATTTAAACGTGCAATGCAAAATGCAGAAAATATTCCCGTATTTGAAGGTGGGCGCCTAACAGAAATTTAAACGTGCAATGCGATGCAGAAAATATTCCCGTATTAGAAGGTGGGCACCTAACAGAAATTTAAACGTGCAATGCGAAATGTATTCCCGTATTAGAAGGTGGGCACCTAACAGAAATTTAAACGTGCAATGCGAAATGTATTCCCGTATTTGAAGGTGGGCACCTAACAGAATTTAAACGTGCAATGCGAATGCAGAAAAATATTCCCGTATTAGAAGGTGGGCACCTAACAGAATTTAAACGTGCAATGCGAATGCAGAAAAATATTCCCGTATTTGAAGGTGGGCGCCTAACGGAATTTAAACGTGCAATGCGATGCAGAAAAGTATTCCCGTATTAGAAGGTGGGCGCCTAACCGAAATTAAACGTGCAATGCGATGCAGAAAATATTCCCGTATTAGAAGGTGGGCACCTAACTGAATTTAAACGTGCAATGCGAATGCAGAAAAATATTCTCGTATTAGAAGGTGGGCACCTAACGGAATTTAAACGTGCAATGCAAATGCAGAAAAGTATTCCCGTATTTGAAGGTGGGCGCCTAACAGAAATTAAACGTGCAATGCGATGCAGAAAATATTCCCGTATTAGAAGGTGGGCGCCTAACAGAATTGAAACGTGCAATGCAAATGCAGAAAATATTCCCTCAGCCTGAGGACTGGGGAGTGGATTTTAAAATATGTTACCTCCTCTTTTTGGTATTTTCTTTTACCAACTTATCTCTTGCCTGTGAATTTCTCCACTTATTCGACAGACTTTCTCTTTTTGGTATTTTAAATTTTCCACATTGGTCACATTCACTTTAAAGTGATTAGTGACAATTTGTTCCTGCATGAAACAAAATTTATTAGATATAAACCGCTGGCAACTGGCATCTGCCGTCCCCACTTCTTATTGCTTCCTTCGTTTTTGCTTTCTCATGTTGCATGACTTTCGACTTCTTGCCCCTTGCAGACTCTTTTTGTATTTTTTCTCATTTCTCCATTTTTGTTTTGTTTTCTTTTTCTTTGGCCATATTTTCCAAGCTTCTTTATTCCCTTCCCCAATCTTCTTTCCTTTCTGATCCAGTGTTGTTCCAGCTTTCGTTGTCGGGAGCTGGTAGTTAGCTCTCAAAAGGGTAAACAATGAAATGCAGAAAAATGAAAGAAAAGTAAGGGTGTTTTGGAGAGATGACAGAACTTATCTGGGTATTTGCTGGCTGATTCCGCCGACCATGCCATGTATTTAAACTCTGACCCAGTTCGTTCCAATCATTATTCTGACTCTGAATTGCCTTTGACCCAAACCGATACTCTTTTTCGTTGCCTTTTCTCTTTTCTCACAATCCTCACGATCATCTCACAGTGCCGATTAAGGTTTTCACTGATGAGACTCTCTCATTTTATTTCTCTCAACCTCACAATCGCCTCGCAGTGCCGGCTAAGGTTTTCACTGATGAGACTCTCTCATTTTTTTTATTTTCTTTTTCATTTTTCCTTTTGTATTTTGTTTTCTGTACCACGGGTATTATCCGATGCTTCGCTCCTCCTTCGTTGTATTTGTTATCATTTCAAAATCGATCAGAAGGTCTTTCTTTGGACTGTAACGTGGCTTTTGGATAGGTTAAGAAAGAAAAATACAAAGGCTCAAAATTTCAACGAGGGTTTAAAATATTTACAACTCTCGGAATTATTAAACATAACTTCTGCCCCAGTTTCAATATGTGGGGAATTTTTGGATTTTTTCTTTATTATGACTGAACCTCAGAGAGGCTGCCTACGTACCCTTTCGGGATCAAGTCAGACGTAGTTCATCCAACTTCATTAGTTAGATGGATTTCTTTTGACTTTTTCCCGTATTTCTTTGTCTTTTTCTTTTTCATTTTTCATTCATTTTTTTTTTCATTTCATTTTTCATCATCATTTTTTCCATTTTGGCAATTTCGATCTTATTGCACTAGAGCGATTCCGAGAGAGGGATATGAAAGAATTCATTCTTTAAGGATCAAAGGGGTTATCAATGGATAAAGTGTTTGGATAGAGAATAAAATGCCTTCATCATTTCAATTCCAAAATCACAACAAAATACAAAACATACAATTGAAAAGGAATCATACATAGTATCTTTTGACCGCATCCGAATTGATAGCAGTCTCTACGCACTTTCCTTCAACATCTGTTAAATATAATGCTCCATTAGACAACACCCGTGATACCACGAACGGTCCATGCCAATTCGGCGCAAACTTGCCTTTTGCCTCTGCCCAATGTGGTAAGATATGCCTCAATACCATTTGTCCGACTTCAAATTTTCGAGGTCGTACCTTCTTATTATATGCTCTGGCCATTCTTCGCTGATACAACTGCCCATGGCAGACTGCGGCCAATCTCTTCTCATCAATCAAATTCAACTGTTCTAACCGGGCCTTTACCCATTCATCATCATCTATCTCAGATTCGGCTATAATTCGCAATGACGGTATTTCTATTTCTGCGGGTATAACAGCCTCCGTTCCGTACACCAGTGTATAAGGTGTGGTTCCGATAGAAGTACGCACTGTCGTGCAGTAACCCATGAGAGCAAAGGGTAACTTTTCATGCCACTGCCTGGATCCCTCCACCATTTTTCGGAGAATCTTCTTGATATTCTTGTTAGCCGCTTCTACTGCTCCATTCGCCTTTGGCCTGTAAGGTGTGGAATTGCGGTGCGTGATCTTAAACCTTTCACAAACTTCCGCCATGAGATGATTGTTTAAATTTGCTCCATTGTCTGTGATAATCACCTTGGGGATTCCAAATCGGCATATAATATTCTCATGCACAAAATCCACCACCGCTTTCTTCGTCACTGCTTTGAATGTTTTAGCTTCGACCCACTTGGTGAAATAATCTATTGCAACCAGAATGAACCTGTGCCCATTAGAAGCGGCTGGATCTATTGGGCCGATGACATCCATGCCCCAAGCAACAAAGGGCCAAGGTGCTGACATTGTGTGCAATTCATAAGGCGGAGAATGGATCAGATCCCCATGTACCTGGCATTGATGGCATTTCTTTACATACCTGATACAATCACGCTCCATCGTGAGCCAGTAGTACCCTGCTCTCAGAATCTTCTTTGCTAAAACATATCCGCTCATGTGGGGTCCGCATACTCCAACATGTACTTCAATCATGATTTCATCTGCTTGTTGTGCATCCACACATCTCAATAAACCCAGATCTGGTGTTCTTTTGTATACCACTCCTCCACTAAAGAAAAATCCATTGGCTAGACGCCTGATGGCTCTCTTCTGGTCTCCAGTGGCTTGCTCCGGGTATTTGCCAACTTTCAAGTATTCTCTAATATCATGATACCACGGCTCTCCATCCGACTCTTCTTCCACAACGAAGCAATAAGCATTCTGATCTCGGACTTGGATCTGGAGCGGATCTATATATGTCTTGTCCGGATGATGCAACATAGAGGACAATGTGGCCAAAGCATCTGCAATCTCATTGTGCATTCTTGGGATGTGCTTGAACTCTATAGACCGGAATCTTTGAGACAACTCGTGCAAACAATACCGATATGGTATCAATTTCAAATCTCGTGTCTCCCATTCCCCTTGAATTTGGTGTACCAAGAGATCCGAGTCACCCATGACCAAAATCTCTTGAATACCCATGTCAATTGCCATCCTTAATCCCAAGATGCACGCCTCATATTCGGCCATATTGTTGGTACAGAAAAATCGAAGCTGAGCTGTAACGGGATAGTGTTGACCCGTACTTGAAATGAGTACCGCTCCGATACCAACGCCCCTGCTGTTGACAGCTCCGTCAAAGTACATTTTCCATCCCGGCCTCTCCTCTTGCTCCATCTCCTCGACAAGCATTGCCTCTTCATCCGGAAAGTATGTCTTCAATGGCTCATATTCATCATCCACCGGATTTTCGGCTAAGTGGTCCGCAATAGCTTGTGCCTTCATTGCCGTACGAGTTACATAGACAATGTCAAATTCTGTGAGCAGAATCTGCCATTTGGCCAGTCTTCCCATAGGCATAGGCTTCTGAAATATATACTTGAGAGGATCCAGTCGTGATATCAAGTACGTGGTGTATGCCGACAAATAATGCTTTAGCTTCTGAGCTACCCAAATCAATGCACAACAAGTTCTTTCCAATTGGGTATACTTTACCTCGTAGGATGTAAACTTTTTGCTGAGGTAGTAGATGGCTTGTTCCTTCTTGCCTGTCTCGTCATGTTGACCCAGTACATAACCGAAAGAGTTATCCAGCACTGTCAGATACAAAATCAGAGGTCGCCCTGGTTCTGGAGGAACTAACACCGGAGGATTGGCCAAATATTCCTTGATCTTGTCAAAGGCTTCTTGACACTCGTCGGTCCATTTCACCGCCGCATCTTTCTTCAACAACTTGAAGATCGGCTCGCATGTTGATGTCAATTGAGCAATGAACCGACTGATGTAATTCAACCTTCCTAATAAGCTCATGACCTCCTTCTTGTTCTTCGGCGGAGGTAGACTTTGAATAGCCTTGATCTTTGATGGATCCAGCTCAATACCTCGCCGACTCACAATAAACCCCAGTAGTTTCCCTGAAGGTACTCCAAAAGCACACTTCGCCGGATTGAGTTTTAGATTGTACCTCCGGAGTCTTTGGAAGAACTTCCTCAAATCTTTCACATGATCAAGTTGTTTTCTGGACTTTATGATGACATCGTCCACATATACTTCAATTTCTCGATGCATCATATCATGAAACATTGTGGTCATTGCCCTCATGTAAG
Source organism: Nicotiana noctiflora (assembly GCA_032618575.1). Taxonomy (NCBI): domain Eukaryota; kingdom Viridiplantae; phylum Streptophyta; class Magnoliopsida; order Solanales; family Solanaceae; genus Nicotiana; species Nicotiana noctiflora. The sequence continues at coordinate 50,942 of JASVEL010000566.1, read as the reverse complement.
TTGCCCCGGCATTCTTCAATCCAAACGGCATTACTCTGTAACAGTACGTTCCCCAAGGTGTAATGAAGGCAGTTTTCTCAGCATCTTCTTCGTCCATCAGGATCTGGTGATAACCTGCATAATAGTCCACAAACGAACCGATCTCATGCTTGGCGCAATTGTCGATCAATATGTGGATGTTTGGCAATGGGAAGTCATCCTTCGGACTGGCTTTGTTTAGGTCTCTATAGTCTACACACACTCTGGTTTTACCATCTTTCTTCGAGACCGGCACAACATTTGACAACCAGGTGGGGTATTTGGTAACTCTTATGACCTTTGCCTCAAACTGCTTATTCACCTCTTCTTTTATCTTCACGCTAATGTCCGTTTTGAATTTCCTTAGCTTTTGTTTTACCGGCCGGCATTCCGAGTAGATAGGCAACTTGTGTACCACTAGATCCGTGCTAAGCCCGGGCATGTCATCATAGGACCAGGCAAAGATGTCCTTAAATTCATGTAACAACCTTATCAATTCATCCCTAAGGGGTGCCTCCAAATGCACACTAATCTTTGTTTCTCGGACATCATCTTCGCTCCCCAAATTTACAGATTCCGTATCACTCAGATTCGGTTTGGGTTTTTCCTCGTATTGTTTCATGTCCTTACTTATTTCCTCCAGGGCTTCCTCATCCTCACATTCTATTTCACTATCTTCCTCGATTTCTTGTATAGTAACGTGATTGTCGGAACTGGGTCTAGAATCCTTCACGCATGACATGGCATTGGAATCAACACATGCAAAACTGTACAAAAGGAAAAATAAAGAAAAATAAGGCAAAAGTGAAGAAAAAGGAAAAACTGCATTTCATTGATAAAAGAGTGAACAATGTTCGGGATACATGGTGATTTTCTTTTCATGAGGGAAAGGGGAAAACTATAAAATAACAATTTTCGGGAAAGCAATGATGAAATTTTGAGCTAACTACCAAGACTCCTTCCTGATAGGGAAAGGAGTAGCTTCCCAATTGTTCAATGTGATTCCTGGTCCCACAAATTGCACGTCCATTCTGCTCGTGCCTTCCCCTGCTTCAATCGTATTCACCTCCCAAAACATTTTCTCAAAACCAAGCATTTCTTCATCAAGTTGGGTCTCAATGCACTTTGTTGCAGCAGATGGTTGATATTTTGTACCAGGCCTGATGAAGGTGTCGGATAATTTGGGTATGGGTTTGGGCAAGGTCCAGTGCTTTTTGGTTTTAGAGGCTCTTTGGATGTCGGCAAAGGTGGGTTTGAACCCTAAGCCGAATGTACCTTTATTCTCCGGAAGCTGAACTGGTTGAGTGACTCCCTACAGTGTTTTGCCTAATCCCCTCCCCGGTGCAAATCCATTTTTCAGCATTTCTCTGGCCACCATTATAGCAGTTGGTGCCATCATCGGGTTGGTAACTTTTCTCCTTCAGCAACTTTGTTCACTTCTATAGCATCCGTCACTTGGTAGACCCAAGGACCCCTATCCCCATCAGTACCATCAAAAGGTGCTACCACGTTACAAGCATTTTCCTCCCCGTGTACAACAATCTCTTGCTGTTCCCACTCAAACTTGACCATCTGGTGTAGAGAAGATGGTACCGCCTTGGCCGCATGAATCCAGGGTCGGCCTAACAACAAGTTTTACGACACGGCAATGTCGAGCACCTGGAACTCCATAGTAAAATCAACGGGACCGATGGTCACTTCCAAAATAATATCTCCTAACATGTTCTTACCTCCGCCGTCAAACCCTCTCACATTGATACTGTTTCTCCGGATTCTGTCCGGCTAATGTTCAGCTTCCCTAAAGTTGACAACGGGCAAATGTTCGCGCTCGATCCATTGTCAATCAATACCCTAGTCACGGCTGACTCTTCACTCTTTACTGTGAGGTACAATGCTTTATTGTGTTCAGTCCCCTCCACCGGCAGCTCCTTATCAGAGAAGGTGATTCTATTAGACTCGAAAATTTTGCTGGTGATCTTCTCCAAGTGACACACTGAAATCTTCTCCGGAACATGAGCCTCATTTAGAATCTTCATAAGAGCCTTCCGGTGCTCTTCTGAATGTATCAACAAAGATAGCAAAGAAATTTGGGCCAGGGTCTTTCTTAATTGCTCAACCACTGAGTACTCTTGTGACTTCATCTTCTTAAGGAATTCTTCCGCTTCCTCTTCTAACACTGGTTTCTTCAATTGACTTTCTTTTACCGCTTTCATCTTTCTCAGTTCCTCTGGAGCAAAGCATCTTCCAGACCGGGTGAGTCCATGGGTTTCGTTAATTTCCCCAGAAACCTCTTTTCCTTTATAAACCACTGCTACCTTGTTATAGTTCCAAGGTACAGTCTTTGTACTCACCACCGGCATTTGCACTACCGGTTTTATGATTACTGGCTCTGTACTTGCGCCTTTCACAATCACAATCGTCTTTGCGTCTGGCACTACCACCTTCAAACCTGCCACCACTACTGGCTTTCCTGCCTGTTCTTCAATAGTCACTTTCTCCTTCACAACTTCCTTTTCTAACTTGTCACTCGACTTTATCATCATGACGGCCTGAGATGGTTTTTGATTGCCATCATCCTGCACCAATTCTATCATATGCGTTTCGTGGTGATTTGGCAATGGGTTCTGGGTAATGTTTGGGGCTTCGGGAGCCTGTACTTCGATTCTCCTCTCATCGATAAGATCTTGAATGGCATTCTTTAATTGCCAACACTTCTCAGTATCGTGGCCCAATGTTCCCGAACAATATTCACATCTGACAGAAGAATCAAGATTTTTCGGGGGTGGGTTTGGAACTTTTGGTGCAACCGGTCTCAACATCCCTAATTCTTTCAACCTGTGGTAAAGACTGGTATATGATTCTCCGAGAGGAGTGAATGTTTTTCTTGCTTTGTTTCTCCAATCAGCGTCCGGCCTGGGTCTATTCTGGTTTCGGTAAGGTTTAGGGGTTGGGTATGTGTTCTGGGTGTGGTACACATTGTGCGGAGCTTGAGCTCTCCACACATGGGGTGGTGGTGGTGGGTAGGTTTGGGCTTGCGGGTGGTGGTAATGTGGGACAGTTGGTGGGTACGGTGGTGGTGGTGGGTTATATGGGCTTGGTGTGTTATAGGGGTTTGGTGAGTAAGATGGTGGTGGTGGATTATATGGAGTCGCTGGGCTTGGTGGGTGTTGGCGATAGGGTCTTGGTGGGTTATAATGTGGGTTGCGACTCCATGACCTACTTTCTACGGTTGCTACTTCTTCTTTCTTCTTCTTTCCCATCACTCCCCCGTTTCCACTCTGTATAGCTTGATTGGTGGCCTTGATAGCTGAAAAACTCATAATTTTGTTTGTCTTCAAGCCTTCTTCTACAAAACTCCCCATTTTCACAACTTCATTGAAACTCTTTCCAATTGCTGACACTAGATGGCCGTAGTATGTTGGCTCCAAAGCTTGCAGAAAACAGTCCACCATCTCACCTTCTTTCATTGGCGGATCCACTCTAGCGGCTTGTTCCCTCCATCTAAAACCGTATTCTCTAAAGCTCTCTCCTGGCTTTTTCTCCATCTTGGTAAGGGATAACCTGTCGGGTATGATCTCCAAATTGTACTGAAAGTGACTAGCGAAAGCTTGCGCTAAGTCATCCCAGACGAACCACCTTGTATGGTCCTGTCGGGTGTACCATTCCAGAGCTGATCCACTCAAACTTTGGCCGAAGTACGCCATCAACAATTCATCTCTACCTCCCGCGCCTCTCATCTTGCTACAGTATCCTCTGAGATGAGCTACCGGATCCCCGTGTCCGTTGTACATGTCGAACTTTGGCAACTTGAATCCCGCAGGAAGCTGCACCTCAGGGAACAAACACAGGTCTTTGTAGGCTACACTTACTTGCCCTCCCAGCCCTTGCATATTGCGGAAAGCATTCTCAAGACTCTTCACTTTCCGAGCCATCTCTTCCTGCCCGGCACTTGCTTCCATCATCGGAGTATGAGACTCGTGTTGTCTGAAAGTCGGCTCCGGAGGGTAGTAGTGAGGATCCTGGATATGAAACATTGGTTCACTAGAGGATTTGTGGATAACAGCGGGCGGAGGTGCCACGTACACAGGAGCGACTTGCGGTATCTGAGGTGGTGCTTGCTTGGCTGGAGGTGGTGGTATCTGGGAGGTGGAAGCATAGTAGTGAGGGTAGTCGGGGTAGGTGGAGGACGAGTTCATTGTTGGTGGCTCGGTGTTAGGATTGGCTGGAGGGACATATGCAGGGTTAGCAGGGTAGACTGGTAGTGGTTGACCTCTTGACCAAGCCTGGTACATTTCAGCCATCTGTTGTCTTAACTTGTACATTTCTTCTTTCATCCCCGCCACATCCACGATCTCTTCTTCGTGAGCAGGGTCTACAATGGTTGCCTCGATCTCCTGGGATACAACCTTTGTCATCTTTTTGGACCTGGTGTTGTATGGGTGGGTAGCCAGTATGCCAGTTGCCTAGAAAATCTGGACTCACAAACATCAACACTCTTTAGTTGTTAGCGCATGAATAAGATGTAACGACTTTAAAAACAAACACATTTGCTCGAGTCGTTATGCATCATCCCGGCCGCTGCTCACTTCAATCATCTTTTTCTTTTTTCGCTCTTTTGTTTTCTTTCTTTTTTTTTCTTCTTTTCTTTTCTTTTCTCTTTTGCTTTTTCTCTTTTCTTGCTCTCTTTTTCTTTTTCTTTTTCTTGCTTTTTCTTTTCTTTTTTTTTCTTGTCGTTTTCATAATTACGTTCCTATTTATTTGCCTAGCGGATTCAAAGGAAATGACATAAAACAAAAGAATTGGTAACAACACTTGTTTTCTCATTGATAATTCAAAACATTGATTACAAAGTGATGTTCAAAAAGAAAAATAAAAGATGATGCATGACCTAAGAGTACATTAATGCACCTAGTGCCCGCGAGGCATCGTTCGGCCTTGCCGCGGGCCTATATGCTAAACCCCTTTGAAGCCTATCCAGGTCGGCCATGACTTGTTGTACAAAAAACTTCAATGCAGATACAAAAGTCCTCCGAGACATATCTTCACAAAGCTGAGTCTTTCGGGTGATGTATTGGGCGATGCGAACAATCTTTTCTCTGATGACCCCTTTTTCTTGCAATAACCGACTTATTTGTTGAGTGCGGGCCTCCAAGGTATGTCGGTTGTCCTTTTGCACTTGTTGCAGCTCCAATTCTAACCTAGCCATAGTCGTGTAGCAGTGTTCTCTTTCCTCTTCAAGATCTTTGATAATCTTGTTACTCTTGACTGTGGCTGAGATTATTTTCCTTCTAAGCTGAGCTATTTCAACATCGTGCTTGTCTTGTAGCTGCCGAACCAACTTGGCTCTCTCATCGGCGTCTCTGCCCATTTGCTTCCGAGCCTCGACTAACTCTTTTTCAGCTACGTCCAAATCAAAGCTATAGTCATTTACTTTCCGCCGGAGAATCTCAATTAACTTTTCATCCCGGCTTGAACGAACTGGGGTCTCGGATGCAATTTTCATTTGAGCTACTTGGGCCTTCAACATATCATTCTCTTTCTTCAGCTGTTTCTTTTCCACTTCATCGGATGCTGCTTGTAAGCCGCTTTCGAAATGAAGATTTCTCAGTTTATCCTCCAACAGACTGATTTTGGCCTTGTACTCCTTTTCCTTGGCCGCCCATTTCAGATTTTCCTCGGATTGCTCTATCAGGTCTTGCAAGTGAGGTCTCTTTGAAATACGTTCGTGTTCAACCCCTCGTCGGTACCATGTGGAGTACCCAGGTGATATCTCCCCCTTTGCCCTATTCGGCACACAAGTATCAATCTTCAAATTTTGGCACTCATTCCAGATTTGCCGGAGTTTTGCTTCCGGGAATTGCCCGTCCGGACCAATCTCCACAGCTTGCACACCGAGATCCCCATCTCTCGGAATAATCTGACACCGGCCCAACTGTCGCAGGGCTCTGTATGGGGCATAGGGTTGTATACTCTTCAAACCCATGATCAAAAACGGCGATCCCTCCATTGGCATGTATATCACCTCGTCAAGAGGTAACCAGTCATACGTCCAATCGATTTGACCAACAGTTAGTGATCGAAGATACACAATCCAACCTTCGACTCCCTCTGGCAACTTTACTTCCTTTGTCCTCGTACTGAACTCTTCCAAACATGTTCGTTCGGCCGAACCATAGCTTGAGTACGAAGGATGGTGGCATAGATGCTCAATTAGCCAGATTTGCAAGATCAAGTTACACCCCTCGAAGAAGCTAGCCCCTGCTTTGCACGCAGTCAGAGCACGATAGATATCCGCCACAATCATCGGGGCTAGAGTACAGTTTTCTTGTACTATCAGTGTGGTAGCTACCCCGGCGACTTTTATATTGATATGTCCATCTTTCCTCGGGAATACAATAACTCCGAGAAATGCCACCAAAAATGCGAACCTCCGGTGTTCTTCCCATTTCGCCCGGTTGGACTTACAGCATAATTTGTTGGTAAGATCATTGAAACCCCCAACGTGTCCAAACCTATTGTAGATGAAGCTTAAAGAACAAAACCCATCGGCCAGATCTTCATTATGAACATTCCGGGCAATTTTCAAAGAGTCGAGGAAACGATGTACTGTCACCGTCCTCGGAGATACCGGGTATTTTCCTTTCAACGGAACCTCGGTCTTCCCAATGTAAAAGGCAATCTCCTCCAAAGTTGGGGTAAGTTCAAAATCTGGGAAATGAAATACGTTGTGTGCCGAATCCCAAAACGTGACCGACGCTCTAACCACATCACCTCGAGGAACCATGTCTAGTAACCCCGTAAGGTCTTTCAAGTATTTTTTGACCCAGTCTTGACCATCGGATCCCATGTCCTGCCACCATAATCTCAGCTCCAAAGGGATTTTATTTAGGGAAAATTATTCATTCATCATCGTGCTCGTCCTGCACATTTATTAAGGTGATTTTATTTAGAAGAAATAAAAAATCTTTTTTTAATGCAAGTTTTCAATTTTTGAATGAAAGAAAAGAAAAAATGATTTTCGAAGTGGCCATTTTTGCAAGAACAGCCTTCCGTCGTCCTTTTGGAACATTCGGCCATTTCCAAAAATAGCAATCACCTCGATTATTTGAAAAGAAAATCTTTTTGGTCTTTTCTAAAAGTGTGGTTGGACCCGTTTAAGGGTTGCCTACGTATCCCACCTGATGGCGAGAATCAAACCTGCGTAGTTCGGTCAGATTATTTGACCAGTTATTTCAAAAAATGTTCCACCTATTTTTTCAAATTTTCAAATTTTCCGGATACCTATTTTTACAAAATCTTATTTTACTCTCTCTCTTTTTTCCTTTTTCAACAATTTTCTATCCTCGGGATTTTCGCCGGTCCGCATAACGATCAAGGACAATAAAATGCAACACATAGCATGCTCGGTCTTTTCAATACCGGGTCACCTGTCCTAGACGGACCCAACCCCTGTGTTGAATCCCCTAAGTTGATGCAAATAATCGTCCTAGACCTATATTCAAAATCTTATGGTTTCATGGATTGCTAGACCGTGTACCCGAGCGGACAACTCGAATCGAGGAGGGGGCTACGTACCGGTGAATCGAGGAGGGGGCTACGTACCTGCTACCCTACAAAAGTCGTCCGGTGAGCCGCATGTTCAAGTCCATGACAATTCTTACTATCCTCCCGAGCCTACCTTTAGGGCTCCCTGAACCGCATCCACACACCCCTCACTGGGATAACCCGGCAGAACCGGAAAAGCACTTCCAAAGTTCGGAACACGAGGAAGTTATTAGAAAAGTTAAAAGCCTGGAGCAGTCCTTCAGGAATATGCACGGTTTGGGCAACCAGGTCAGTGTCGCTTACAAGGATCTGTGTCCATTCCCAGATGTCCAGTTGCCAGCCGGGTTCAAAATGCCCAAGTTTGACCTATACGAGGGGCATGGTGATCCAGTAGCCCATCTTCGAGGGTTTTGTAGTAAAATGCGATAAGCCGGAGGACGAGACGAGATTCTGATAGCTTACTTCGGTCAGAGTTTGGGGGATCTGCGCTGGAGTGGTACACTAGACAGGATCCCCGTAGATGGTTTACGTGGGATGATTTGGCTCAAGCTTTTATCGGCCAGTTCCAATACAATCTTGAAATAATCCCCGACCGCCTATCATTGCTAAAATTAGAGAAGAAACCCGCCGAAAGTTTCAGAGAATTTGGTTTCCGCTGGAGGGAACAGGCAGCAAGGGTAGATCCGCCTATGAGAGAGAACGAGATGGTGGATTACTTCCTGCAGACACTAGAGCCAACCTATTTCGGACATCTGGTGACGTCCGTGGGTAAGTCATTCACTGAGGTGATAAAGATGGGGGCTATGATCGAGGAAGGCTTGAAAGCCAACAAGATCATGAGCTATTCAGCATTGAAAGCCACCACTCAAGCTATCCAAAGTGGTACCGGAGGAGTGCTTGGGAAAAAGAGGAAAGAAGAAGTCACGGCAGTCGAGTCCGGAACATGGTTCAGAAACAGAGGCCCCGCACCCCAGTATAACCCGCCACAACCTCACCACCAAAATTACTTCCACAATCCATATTGTCACACCTCCCTTTTTACTACCCCACACTACTTAAAAGCATATAAATGCACTTGTAGGGTATACCCCGACGCTCAATTACCCGAAACGGATAAAATAACGTAAGGGAAGGAGTTTTTCCAATTTAAGGACAATCGGTTCGGGATTTTATTAGAGATTAATCAGAGTCGCCACTTGGGAATGACAATGGTGTCCCAAGTCACCGGTTAATCCCGAATCCGAGGAATTTTGACTCTTATAGATGTCTGCGAAGCAGAGATCCGGATAAGGAACTCTGTTAACCCGGGAGAAGGTGTTAGGCACTCCCGGATTCCGTGGTTTTAGCACGGTCGCTCCACTGTCATTCTTGGCTTTTGTTTGACTTAATTATATATTTTAACAACATAATGTGCTTTTTACGTTAAGTATTATTTTTATGGGATTTGCAACATCGCGAAAACACGCCTTGAGTCATACCGCAACCAGTACGCCTATGACTTTCGGTGTATTTCAGCTTTGCCGAGATTTGAATTTGAGTCGCACCAAGTGCACACTCATTTAATGGAAAATATATTAAAATCGTGCCCTAAAATAGTCTATCGGCTTTTAATTGTTTTGGGTAAGACTATGGAATTAACTAGTAGTCTTCCCCAATCTAATTATGTTAAACCATTACTAAATGGGGGCCCCGCTTGTTTAAGGTCGAGCGAGGCTCATCCCAAATCAATTTTAAAGTCCAATCCTAAGGAACACACTATATTTTTCTAATTGTTTTTTCCTTAATCGCTTTTACCAAATATTCCAGGCCCATCGGTTTTCTATTATTCAAAGGGACTGGTCTTCTCTTCAATGAACACACGTTTGGACTGCCCTGGTATTCGGGACCCAGGCCATTTTTATTACTCCTGCTCGCCAGCCTTGTTAACTTAATATAGCGATTCATGCCCATAATATACACTGGGCTTAAACTAAATAACAATTGCAGTGGTTGAAGTAGAAGAACAGAGATATATATTTGAAACAAAAGGCATTTTTATTTATTCAGTAAAAGAAATCAATACATCAATTCATCAAATGTCAACCATAAATCAATTACTGGTTTCCATAGATTAGAACTAATAGGCCGCTTCTTCTTATTATACTAGCGTTTGAGGTCAATACTGAATCTGAGAAGGTGATTTGATTATATAGGAAAACTTGAAGAATGACTAACCTAATTAATTGTGGATCTAGACTAATTAATTAACTATACACATCATTACATTACTAGCTAAGCACTTTAACACTACAAACATGGTTCTAATTAAGCTGCTTCAATATCCAGTTACCTCTTTCTATAGCCTGCTACAGATTTTTATTCCTGATCCTCGAATTTAGACTAACTACATTAACAACGATTATACAGTCTGATTGTTCCATGGTTCGACTTTAAATATCTACAGGTGAATGACTCAAAGACCTATGCATAATTATACTACTGATTCCGTTATGACTCGTTTTATTATCAGATTATTAGCCCAAATCATGAATGAATCACTGCTTGGCCTAACGTTTACTATTTTTGAAGGTTGTCTATGCTTAAGAGACGACGAATACGTGATTATGATTGATGAAGCTACTGTGAGTGAATGATTAATGATTCAGAAACTATTTTTAACTAACTTATGTTTTAGAGTTTTTTACCTATTTAATCTAAGTGATTTATGCTACTTACTACTACTACTATTCTACTGCTAGTACTAAATTATTACAGCGTTTTTGTATCTGTTTTTATACTACTACATTCTACTACAATTAAGCTACTAATTCAATAATACAAAATGACAAAATAAATTAAAGCAGGAACTTCATTCCATTAAAGCATTTCAACGATACAGCTTCATCGAACAGGGTATGTACCTGATTCAGCAAAAAGAACCAATAAGTTCTAGGGGGACAGAAGCAGGTAATCAGCAAAGGTTCAAACAACAATGCAACAATGAGATGAAGAAGGCACAACAACACAGCAACACAGCAACACAGCAACAATAGTAGAATAACCCAGCAACAGCAAGCTAAGAAACCCAGCAAAAATCCGATTGAAAAAACCAGAAATCCTACTATTCTATTGCTATTTTAAACTCTGAAACTTTTGTATGAATTTCAGCTTAGGTGTGTTTTCAGATTACTCTCAAATTGGAACCCCCCTCTCTTTTTCAGCTCTTTTTGAGGTGTATTTATAGCTAACCCAAGGCTGAAACTTGGGGAGAAAGTTATGGGATTTTATCCCACTTCTCCCCTCCTAAAATTATCAATTCTACACTTAAGCCCCCATTTCAGTTACCAGAAATCCTTCCAGCATGTGCCGGAAGGTTCTAAAGATTCCTTTTTATGGGTTTTTACTAGTATGACCTTAGGGGTTTGAGATTTTTACAGATTTCCCATTTTTAGGAGACCATTATACCCCTAAATCTCTGCAAAATTGCAGAAATCAGGAGCATGAATGACTCCATTACCCTCTTGAGTCCTAACTATTTGCTAGAATACTATTTCAAGTTCCAATTGTGCCCCTAAGGGCAATGCTTATTTACACAACTTACCTAGGTTAAATTTCAGCATCTTTTGCACCTATTTAACTAATAGCCAGCCCTGGCATTAGTATTTAAGGGCTGGCCAGATTTATTTTAAGGGACTATTTCAATTTTAGCCTATTTAAACTAATTTCAGTCAATTAAGACCAATTTATTCTAATTTAAAGCTAATTGCAGGACTAGCCTGCTTTATTATTATGTTTATACTATTTAAAACTTAGCCAGTCTCAAGTTGAGACTTAGCTTTGGCTATTAAAGCCAATCACTGAACATTTGGGCCCAAAACCATTTGCAAGTTTGGCCATTTTATGCTCAGGGCTCTAAAGAGAGCTTGGGCTAGTCTGCATTTGCAGACATAGCCCCTTTTGCACAACCAGCCACTTTTAAAGTGGGCTGTGTATTAGGGCCTTATAGAATAGGTCAACCCTTTGCAAGGTTAACCATTCTTAGGCCAATTATTTAACTAACAGCCTATTTTTGTTCATTTTCCGTGTTTTATCCTATTTAAAAACTAACCACTTTCATGGAACTTAGTACTAGCAGCTATAACCAATTCACCCTAGCATGAAGGTATTAACAGTAATCATACTTAACATCAAACTATTGCAAACTCAGCCATTTTAACATGCAATTGCACACATAAACACATGAAACCAAATATGTTTATCAACTAATTAAAACTCAGAAAAGGAGTTGGATAATGTTGAATTTTAATTAATCAGACTTACACACTCAATTTCAAGTAGCAAAGTGTCAATTAAACATTAAGCAGACTGAGTTACAATCATTTCATGCTAGATGGCATACTGAAAAACTCTAAAAACACTTAGCATTCATGGCTACAGGTACATAGATACTAAGTTATCCCAAAAACAGTCAACAGATTCAACTGGACATAACATAAGCATGGTAATCAGATTTTACTTTCAAGTATCAACCCTAGCTTGATGTATACATGTGAAAAGTGAAAATGAGAAACAAGAGAGATATGGAGAAGCAAAGAAGATCATGCAAAAGTGACACAAGAAAGATCAAGGACATGCATGTGAAGGATGTTATTTGAAGTAGTGATCTCTAAGTAAATAGAAGAGCCTAATGACTAATCCTTGAATTATCCTAAAAGGAAAACCTTGAACTTATGGAAAACTGGAGTAAAGCCAACTCAGATATGGAACCAATATTTAATCCTAACAATATAACTAAGCATGAAGAGACCAATTCAAACTTAATATAAGGGACTAATAGCTAATTCTGTCCCTAAACATGAGGCAAAGAGAAGAGAAGAATCAGTCAAACAGTCAATACTAACAGAGAAGATTAAGACAAAATGAGCAAATATTCAAACAAGGTGGAAAAACCTAAACTAACAAAGGACAAAGAAGAGGGGAGATATCAGGTCCAAGTCTTCAAATCAAAGAATCAGAAACCAATATTAAGACAAAAAGACACCTTAATTCATATGCCAAACTAAACAGGTGTAATATATATGAGAGATAAGGAACACAAGGAGATGAGCAGTCAAACAGAGAGCATAGATGAACAAATCAAACCTAAAACTAATCATGTGACGAATCAAGTCATGCTTGTTGAATCTCAGGAACTAACAGTCAATAGGTCAAAGAAAGATGAGATATTTGAACTTAGAGTAAAGTACCATGACAAATAACAGGATCTCAACATAACAGGCTAAAGATGAGCCAGCTAAGAAACCTTATGACTAATTATCAGAGCAACATGCCGAAGATGTGAAACAAAAAGAAGAAAACAAACATATAAGAACCTGACAACTAATCAAGGGAGAAGAATCATTCAAACTATTAAAAGCTAACAAAGAAGGCTCGAGTCTAAACACTAATCATGTAAAGGAGATGTCAAAGATCAGCAAGAACATAATACTAACAAAAGTCAGAGAAGAAAGACCTCCAAGTCAAGTTTTCACAATAGAGAAACTAAACAAACTAGACATGTAAAGAATCATAATCATGCTTTTGAGATGAATCAGGAACCAACAATCAATATGACAAAGAAAGACGAGATATTTGAACCATGATATCAAACAGGACATATAACCCACCAAAATCTTATTTACTTGACGGGCTCACAAGAACATTTTAAAATAAGAGATGAACATGCTAAAGGCAAGGATATACAGGGCACATGAGATAAACAAAGAGAAGAGAAACAGAATATCAACAAGAACAAACGGAAATTAACATGCAAACACAAAAATCACAGAAGACAGAACAAAACATATACAAATCCTAAAGAAAACAGAAAGGGCGGGGCACTTAGCTTGGCGGGGTCTGTCCCCCAAGCTTTCCTATTCCTCTTTTTCTTTTGACTTATTTTAGACTCTCCTATTCTTCTTCTTTGTTCCTTTTCTTTACTTCTTTTCAGACCTTTTCTTTTTCTTTATTCTATTCAGAACTCTTTTTTTTTTCAATTTTTCTCTGATTTTCGTTTTAGGGCTTCAAGGCGAAGCCTTTTTGTGGTTTTGAGTTGTATGGTGGTGTCTGGGAGTGTAAAAGAATGGATCTTGATTGGGGTTTAATTTGGGGTCGCCGGAGTTAGGGTTCCGACGACCCTTTTTGGGATATTCGAGACGACTGGGGTATATTCGAAGGATTCCAGTGGTATAGGGATGTAGATCAAGGGAAGGGGAAGAGATTGGCATTGGTTTAAGGGTGAGGTTCATTGTTTGGTGGTCACCGGCGTAGATTCCGGTGACCGGGACTTTGAAGAACATGGTGTTTTTCTGGGTTTTGGGTGTGTTATGGAATGAAGAAGAAGGAGAGGATGTTTTGGGGTATGGGGTATAGCCGGAGACCACCATGGAAGGCGGTGGCCTCCATGGCCGGCGATGATTGCAGAGAAGAAGATGAAGAAGATGCTAAGGGCGGCTAGGGTTATAGAAATATATATAATGCCCCAAAATTCAGACAAAAGCCTTATATAGGCTACATGTCTGAGGTAATCTGGACCGCCCATTCAATAGAGATCAACGGCTCTCACTGATGCTGCTTAAACGACGTCGCATCGTTACCAATGAGACATGAATCGAAGCCCTTAGATCAAATCGAACGGATGGCTCAGATCAATCCTTACTACTCAATTAATTAAAATAATTTCGCTAATTATCTGAGCCATTGGATCTGTCCTGATGGACGGTTGAGATTCGATCTCTCCAATAGGTCGACGGGCCACTTCACTGGGCCAATTCACTGGGCCAAACAATTGGACTTCAATTGGCCCAGTTTATTATACCTACATATATATTTGTATTTTCTGACATTAATGATTTTTATATATTTTCTTTTATACTTTTTTTTTCTTTTTCTTTTATGAAAAAATATAAAACCTAATTTCCTACCTACTCTAATTATTTAGTATTTTTTGGCAATTTTCTACTATTTTTTCCTAATTTCTACTACTTAACACTATTTTTGCCATTTTGCTTAAAATCTAACTAATTACATAGCCTATTAATTTCCTAGCCTATATTTTTTGATTTTTCTTTTAATTTCTACTTATTCAAACTCAAAAGTATAGCTAATTACAAACAAAGCAAGTAATTGCACTCAAAAACATTTTATTTTAATTTTGGAATTTAAATTCTTAGTGCAAAAATCATGTGCTCACACATATAACCACCCGCAATACTACTATCCAGCACCCGATCCCCATTTTACTGTCCATCACGCACAGTCATATGCCACACCTCCCGTCCAGGCACCATGGCGTGCGCCAAATCCACAAAATAATTACCCACCCCCAAGAGCCTATAGAAATCCCACGGTGCGGGCTTTCGTCCGAACCAAGCATTCAAGAGCGACAGGGCGCCAAGGCCAAAGACTTTCACTCCCTTGGGGGAGTCTTACACCAGTCTGTTCCACCGTTTGAAGCAAGTAGGGTTGCTAAATCCGGTCGAGGCTAAGCTACCAAATCCTCTTCCAAAGAATCCGGATCATTCAATAAATTGTGCATACTGCTCAGGATGTCCGGGGCACGACACAGAAAAGTGTTGGCGGTTGAAAATAGCCATCCAAGAACTCATCGACACTCGCCGAATTGAGGTCCAGACTCCGGCGGAGCCCAACATCAACCAAAATCCACTTCCAACTCATCATGAGACCAACATGATCGAGTTGGTACGGGTAGAGGAGGGAAAGGAGAAAACCTCTCAGACTGTAATGATGATCAAGTCTAGCGGGGTAGGAATGAGAAAAGGGCCAAACATTGATGGGTAACTCATTTGCAAGAAGGACGTACAAGAGGGGTCGGAAGCAGAAAAGGGAAGCGTGAACAAAGTGCCGGTGAGGCCGGGGGAAGCAAAAATAGTTGTACCAGGGGTAGCAACCAAACCCGTCTTGACGGTAGCAGGTGTTCGAATGGATCCTTTCATCATCAAGCCAGCAATACAGTTGCCAATAGTTGATAGCAAAGCCATCCCATGGAATTATCATCGGGTCACGATGACCTACAAAGGAAAAGAAGTTAAAGAGGAAGTCTGCGAAGCGCAAGGGTTGACCCGCTCAGGGAGATGTTTTGCCCCTGCGGAATTGAGGAAGACCACTCCGGCGACACTGAAAAAGCCGGTAACTGACGAAGAGGCAGAAGAATTCCTGAAAAAGATGAAGCTGCATGATTACTCTGTCTTAGAACAGCTGAAGAAAACCCCTGCGCAAATCTCATTGCTATCCTTGCTGATGCATTCTGAAGAACATCGGCAAGCTTTGATGAAAGTTTTAAATGAGGCCCATGTAGCTGATAAAATTTCTGTGAGTCATTTGGAAAAGATCACCAATAGGATCTTCGAAGCGAACCGGATCACCTTCACCGACGATGAGTTGCCTGAGGAAGGCACCGAGCACAATAAGGCTTTATATCTTACGGTAAAGTGTGAGGAGTCGGTGGTTACCAAAGTCCTAGTCGACAATGGGTCCAGTGCGAATATTTGTCCTCTCTCTACGCTGAACAAGTTGAAAGTGGACACCGACAGGATACGCAAGAACAGTATTTGTGTCCAAGGATTTGATGGAGGAGGCAAGGCGTCGGTCGGGGATATAGTGTTAATATTGACAATCGGACCGGTGGAGTTCACCATGGAATTCGAGGTGCTGGACATGGTAGTTTCATATAACCTTCTGATAGGGCGACCATGGATCCATGCCGCAAGAGCAGTTCCATCCAGTCTACACCAACTAGTCAAGTTTGAGTGGGACCAACAGGAGATCGTAGTCCATGGAGAGAATGACCTACAACCAGGCACCATCGTTCCCTTTGTTGAGACAGAAGAAGATGTTGGGCCATGGGTATACCAGATCTGCGAGGTGGTATCCGCCAACCGAGTTCCAGAAGGGGAATGCATTCCCAATGACGGAATAATTACTGCAGACGTCATGGTGGCTCATGAAATGTTGAGAAACGGTTTCATACCCGGCAAAGGTTTAGGTGCATCTCTGCAAGGAATCATACAACCGATATCTGTGGTCGAAAATGTGGGAACCTTCGGCTTGGGATTCAAGCCAACATTAGAGGACATCCAGCGAGCCAAGAGGAATAAGCAGAAGACCTGGGTGCTCCCGAAGCCTATTCCGCGCCTTTCCCGATCTTTTGTCAGGGCCGGAGTAAGAGGACATCCGACGACAAAGGTTCCCAGTCCTATGGTTAGGCCAGACGGAGAGTTCTTAAGAAAGTTCGAGGACCTATTCGCAGATGTATACATGCTAGAGGATGGCGAAGGATCCATCCATGCCGATATGCAGTTTCTGGGATCGAAAGCAAAGTTGAATAATTGGAAGGCTACTCATCTCCCTGTCCGGAAGGAGTCTTGGTAGTTTGTTTTGGATTGTTTTATTTCAAAATTTTGTGTTGGGATTGTCCCCGGAGTAAAATACGTTTGTTTTAGTTCATTTTGATTTGAGTTTGCAAGCTTGTTTTTCCTTGTACTGTTCCCATTAATGAAATTTTCTTCCCTTCGTGTCTAATTTTGTTTATTTTTCTTCTTTTTACTTTTCTAAACAGCTTTCTTTCAACTGATCTTAATGATATGGCGTGCTTAAAGGTTAATCAACCCAGTCTAGAAAGTCAATCGGGTTTGGAAATAATAACGCAGGAAATAAGAAGCGACGAGAGTGAGTCGGAATACGGCGATGATGAAGCCGTAGAAGAAATCGGGGAAGAATTAAGTCACTTCGAGGAAAAACCCAAACCAAATTTAAATGATACTGAGGCTGTTAATCTGGGGAACATAGATGACGTCAGAGAAACCAGAATAAGTATCCATATTGAACCCAACCCGAGGGAGGAATTGATCAAAACACTCATGGAGTTTAAAGATATTTTCGCATGGTCGTACGACGACATGCCAGGACTCAGGCACTGATCTAGTAGTTCATAAATTACCCACCGATCCGACATGTCCTCCCGTCAAGCAAAAATTGCGGAAATTTAAGACGGAGATGAGTGTAAAGATCAAGAAGGAAGTGACCAAGAAGTTGCAGGCGAAAGTCATTCGTGTCACTTGATACCCTGAATGGTTGGCTAACATAGTACCGGTGCCAAAGAAAGACGGAAAGATCATAGTATGCGTGGACTACCGCAATCTCAACAAGGCGAGTCCTAAGGATAATTTCCCGCTTCCCAATATCCATATCCCGATTGATAATTGCGCCGGACGTGATATTGGATCCTTTGTGGATTGCTACGCGGGATATCATCAGATCTTGATGGATGAAGAGGACGCAGAAAAGACGGCTTTTATCACACCGTGGGGACTTATTGCTACCGGGTGATGCCGTTCGGTTTGAAGAACGCAAGGGCAACATACATGAGGGCGATGACTACGGTATTCCATGACATGATACACAAGGAAATTGAAGTGTACGTGGATGATGTGATCATAAAATCTAGACGTCAAGAAGACCACGTTGCCGACCTCGGGAAGTTCTTTCAAAGACTTCGAAGATATGATATCAAGCTCAATCCGGCCAAATGCGCATTCGGAGTTCCATCAGGAAAGTTGCTAGGATTCATCGTCAGCCGACGGGGCATTGAGTTGGACCCATCCAAAATTAAGTCCATTCAAGAGTTACCCCCGCCGAGGAATAAAACAGAGGTAATGAGTTTGTTGGGAAGGTTAAATTACATCGTAGGTTTATTGCTCAGCTTACAGCAACCTGTGAGCCCATATTCCGTCCGTTGAAGAAAGACGCTGCGATAGAATGGACGACAGAATGTCAGGAAGCATTTGACCAAATCAAAGGGTATATGTCAAACCCACCCGTACTAGTTCCGCCTGAACCGGGTAGACCCCTGATTCTCTATCTAACGGTCTTGGAGAATTCGTTTGGCTGCGTGCTGGGGCAGCACGATCTTACTGGCAGAAAGGAACGGGCCATTTACTACCTCAGTAAGAAGTTCACGGTCCACGAGGTTAAGTACACTCATTTGGAAAAGACATGTTGCGCCTTGACTTGGGTAGCCCAAAAGCTAAAACATTATTTGTCTTCTTACACCACTTACCTCATTTCGCGTTTGGATCCGTTGAAGTATATTTTCCAGAAACCTATGCCTACAGGGAGGTTAGCAAAATGGCAAATATTACTTACAGAGTTCGACATCATATATGTGACAAGGACGGCTATGAAAGCTCAAGCCCTAGCCGATCACTTAGCTGAGAATCCTGTTGATGACGGATACGAACCTTTGAGGACGTATTTTCCGGACGAAGAAGTATTGCAAATTGATGGGTTGGAATTAACCGAGGATCCAGGGTGGAAGCTTTTCTTCGACGGAGCGGCGAACGCAAAAGGAGTCGGAGTAGGGGCTGTGCTTATCTCTGAAACAGGACATCATTATCCTGTTACTGCTCAATTGCGTTTTCATTGTACCAATAATATGGCTGAGTACGAGGCATGTATCTTGGGGTTGCGATTAGCGGTGGACATGGATGTACAGGACGTCTTGGTCTTGGGGGACTCGGACCTTCTGGTACATCAGATTCAGGGAGAATGGGAAACTAGAGA
The DNA here is from genome assembly GCA_032618575.1 of Nicotiana noctiflora. Classification (NCBI taxonomy): domain Eukaryota; kingdom Viridiplantae; phylum Streptophyta; class Magnoliopsida; order Solanales; family Solanaceae; genus Nicotiana; species Nicotiana noctiflora. The sequence continues at coordinate 31,781 of JASVEL010000566.1, read as the reverse complement.
TTTAAAGCATATCCCGTATCGTCAGTATTTGCATGATCTGACCAAGCGTTTCCGGTCGGTAGAATTCAGACATATCCCAAGGATGCATAATGAGGTTGCCGACGCTCTAGCTACTTTAGCGCCAATGCTACATCACCCGGACAAGGTTCGTGTCGATCCGTTACATATTCAGGTCCGGAATCAGCATGCTTACTGCAATATGATAGAGGAAGAGATGGATGGCGAGCCATGGTTTCATGACGTCAAAGAATACCTCAGGTTAGGAATATACCCAGAGCAAGCAACCGGAGATCAAAAGAGAGCTATTCGGCGATTGGCAAACGGATTTTTCCTTAGTGGAGGGGTGCTGTACAAAAGAACCCCAGATTTGGGATTGTTGAGATGTATAGATGCGAGTCAAGCCACAACAGTGATGATAGATATACACTCCGGAGTTTGTGGACCACACATGAGCGGATATGTATTGGCAAAGAAGATTCTTCGAGCAGGATATTACTGGCTCACTATGGAGCGGGATTGTATAAGTTTCGTGCGAAGATGCCATCAGTGTCAGATACACGGAGATTTGATTCATTCTCCGCCAACGGAGTTGCATACAATGTCGGCACCATGGCCGTTTGTTGCATGGGGTATGGATGTTATTGGACCTATAGAACCCGCGGCTTCCAATGGTCATAGGTTCATTCTGGTAACGATCGAATTACTTTACCAAGTGGGTGGAGGCCAAAACCTTCAAATCAGTGACCAAGAAGACGGTGGTGGACTTCGTACATTCCCACATCATCTGCAGGTTTGGAATTCCAAAGATAATCATCACGGATAACGGTGCAAATCTTAACAGCGGATTGATGAAAGAGGTATGTCAACAGTTCAAGATTACACACTGAAATTCCACACCATATCGTCCCAAAGCAAATGGTGCGGTCGAGGCAGCAAACAAGAATATAAAGAAGATATTGAGGAAGATGGTAGAAGGGTCTAGGCAATGGCATGAAAAGTTACCATTTGCGCACTGTTGGGTTATCGCACTACCGTCCGGACTTCGGTAGGTGCAACTCCTTACTTATTGGTGTACGGGACTGAAGTAGTAATACCAGCAGAAGTTGAAATTCCATCCCTCCGTATTGTCGCTGAAGCTGAGATTGACGACGATGAGTGGGTCAAAAGCAAATTGGAGCAATTGAGCTTGATCGACGAAAAGAGATTGACAGCAGTATGTCACGGCCAATTGTATCAAAAGAGAATGGCGAGAGCATATAACAAGAAGGTACGTCCCGGGAAATTTGAAGTGGGACAGCATGTGCTGAAGAGAGTTCTACCACATCAGGCCGAAGCGAAAGGCAAGTTCGCTCCAAATTGGCAGGGACCATTTGTGGTGACTAGAGTATTATCCAACGGCGCTCTATGTCTAACTGATGTTGAAGGAAGGTGCACCGATATGGATATTAATTCCGATGCGGTCAAAAGATATTATGTGTAATTCTTTAATGCATTTGTCAAACGCTTGGTTTCGTTCATTTGTATTTGGCATTCTTCGGAGAATGAAATGACAGAAGCAATTTTTCTACTACCCAAACACTTTAACCCTTGTCTTCCCCTTTGAGCCTTAATTATTCTTTCATATACCCTCTTTTGGAATCCTCAAGGAAGATGTATAACAAAATAGAAAAAGAAACAAAGAAAAAAAACACAAGAAAAAGTGAACTACGTTCGACCCGATTCCTCAAGAAGGATACGTAGGCGCCACACGGCTCGGTCATAATAAAATAAAAATCAAAGATTCCCCAAGCAACAAAACTGGGGCAGAAGTCATTGTTTTGTTTGAAAAGATGGTATGGATTCCGAAAGTTGTAATGAGCTAACCGTTGAGGTGAAACCTCTTTTCTTTAGACTCACGCACAAAAGCCACATTAATGACCGAAAAAGACCTCTCGATCAGTATTTGAGAAATGCCAAGTCATGCGAATGAAAGCCAAGAGCGACACTCCGATTCTCAATTGAATCCAGGATGCACAAGCCGAAAAGGGATAATGCTTTAGAGGGAATCTCGCGGGCAATACCCCAGCCTGGAAAGAAAAAAAATAAGAGAGCCTTAACGGTGAAAACCCTCGCGGGCACCTTGAGGCGAAGAAAGTTGAGAGAAATAAAATGAGAGAGTCTTACGGTGAAAAACTTTACAGGCACCCTAAGGCGACGGGAGGTCGAGAGAAATGAGAGAATCTCATTAGTGAAAACCCTTTGAAGGGCACTCTGAGGTGACAAGGCGAGATGGTTACAAGGTGTCTGCATGAGACAAGGTTGGGACATTCGTTTACTTCTAGCAAAATGCAGCCGTCAGAAAAGTGATTGACACAAATAGACTGGGTTGATTAATCTCGAAGGCACGGCATAACCATTGGATCGGTTATACATTCAGATAAGTTTTTCCCTGTTTTGAGTTCAGAAAAGCTTTCCCTTTTTTTTGTCATTCGTGGTCAGCATTCTTTATATATCATTTCTTCTTTTGTTTTCGAAAATTGACTTTTCAAAGCTTACTACCGAGTCTCCCAAAGCGGTACAATGAAGATGAATAGGCGTGGAACGAGGCAACAAGGCAAAAGTCGTTCCGATATTAAGGTTAGAACGACAGGTTGATTGAAAGGTTCACGGGAATTATGGAGTACGATGGACACATATTACACATCCAGAAGACGATTTCTCACAACAGATCATCGACTAAAAGGGTCGGACCGAACCGAAGGTTGGAATTAAAGGAGAGATGAGGGACCATCTGCGGAAAGAGCATCATCCCCAGCAAGTGTCAACGTCGTCACCAAAAGTTCGAGGGAGGCCGAGCAGCTGAAAGAGAAAAGGAAAATGGCCCCCAACAAGAGTGGCACGACCACTCACTGCGTTTTGAAACTAACAATTTTTCTTTGATTTAAAGCAGGAAAAGAGGGTTCGTCGGCGGAAAAGCATGCCGCATAGAAGGTCATCAAACTGGGGCAGAAAATTTTCGCCCATTGCGAAAATTTTCTTGAAAACAGATACCCAGTGGATAAGGATAACGAGATCTCGCGGAATACCAGTTCTGAGCAGAATAGTTTTGAGAGAGGCCAGACAACACGAGGGGGTGATCTTGGAGCCTGGTATCATCCCCAGCAGTTGTTGGAAAAAACGAAACAATGGCTTCGAGATTCCCCCAGCAGTATTATATCCCATAATTTGTTCAAGGAAGCAAAAGTGTGAGTCCCAGAGGAGGTACGGGAAGAAGGAAGAGGAAAAGGGGTCCCCCGCCAGGATGATCCTCAGTTAATGACATTTCAACCCCCGGCAAGTCCGAGAGAGAATGAGGGGTGAAGGAAATAAAGAATACTTCCCCAGCAGCATCATCTCCAGCAGGTGAGTAAACAATTCCGAAGATATCTCCAGCAGCCAAAGTAAAAGTAACACGACCCAGGGGGAAAGAAATTCCAAGACGAGGTAATTCAGAAGAAAAGTGGCCCAAGAGACGATGCAGGAAGAAGAAAATGGTACAAGAAACAAAGGAAGGCGATAAGGATGGGATGAAATTAGTGAGTCGTAGTTGAAGTCAGGGAGCCCGCCTGAAGAATGGAGTGGCGATTTATTTTGAAGCTGTAGTTGAAGTCAGGGAGCCCGCCTGAAGAATGGAGTGGCGATTTATTTTGAAGTTATAGTTGAAGTCAGGGAGCCCGCCTGAAGAATGGAGTGGCAATTTATTTTGAAGTTGTAGTTGAAGTCGGGGAGCCCGCCCGAAGAATGGAGTGGCGATTTTATTTTGAAGTTATAGTTGAAGTCAGGGAGCCCGCCTGAAGAATGGAGTGGCGATTTCATTTTTAAAGTTGTAGTTGAAGTCAGAGAGCCCGCCTGAAGAATGGAGTGGCGATTTTATTTTGAAGTTATAGTTGAAGTCGGGGAGCCCGCTTGAAGAATGGAGTGGCGATTTTATTCTGGAGTTGTAGTTGAAGTGTAAGGCCCTGTAAAATTTTTGTGCATAAAACCTAGTAGATGTGGTGTCATGGTCCGAATGAAGAGAGGAATGGCGATTTATTTTCAAAAGATGTTGTTGAAGTCAGGAGCCCGCCTGAAGAGAGGAATGGCGTTTAATTTTCAGAGTTGATGATTGAAGTCAGGAGCCCGCCTGAAGAGAGGAATGGCGTTTTATTTTTCAAAAGATAATGTCGGAATCAGGGAGCCCGCCTGAAGAATGGAGTGGCGATTTATTTTTGAAGTTGTAGTTGAAGTCAGGGAGCCCGCCTGGAGAATGGAGTGGCGATCTTTTTTTAATTTGGTAGAGGAAAGCGGTAGAATGTAACGGAAATCCCCAGCATGAATCCAAGTTCATAATCAGAAGTTCGGCAATCAAGATAGGCTGAAGTAATAATTGTCAGAAGAGAAGAAGCATGTGGAGAAACATCAAAGCCAGCAAGACAACAAGGAACAGTGGAAAGTCAAGATGGAGAGATAGATAAGATTTCACAATGCTGTAATTTAGTCTAGCTTCTTATTTTTCGTTTAGCATGGTGTAATAAGGAGATCAGTTAAGCAGTAGCATCAGCAGCAACAGCAGCAACAACAAGATCACAGCGGTCACGGTAGTCCCGGCTACCGAAACTTCCCGAACTACATTGACCTGATTCCCTTTTAGCCAGGGATATGTAGGAGACCTCCTGAAGCAAAGGTTCGGTCAAGCATTTCCAAAAATGCTTCACACGGAGTACTCGAATGGGCAAAAATCGCTCGTATTCGCTCACTTATCTTTGCATGAAAAACTCTTTATGTTTCCACGCAAAGAGGGGCAGCTGTGAGCACGTGATTTTTACCCTATATGATGATTACTCCTAAAAATTCAAAATAAAATATTTTGTGTTATTTTTCTCTTAACTATTTGAGTCTGTGTGTGCGTGTTTATTTGTTAAGTTAAGAACATACAAAATATATTGTGTTTGCACTCTTAGGATTTAAGTTTACAACTAAAAGTAATCAGAATGATTTGACGAAAATGGAAAATAACAAAATATGTATTTTTTGCATTTAATGTTTAAAGTCTAGTTGTGCGATTTGTGTTTAATTGATGTTTAATTGAGTGTTAATTGTTAGCATACCTTAATTAGTATTTCTCATAATTTAATTGATTTTTGTAGTGTAATTAGAAAATTTGTTTTAGTAAATAGGGAGCTAAATTAAAGAGATAAAGAAAAGAGTAGGCCAGATTTGGGCCATCTCCAGTCCAGCCAAAACCAGGCCCAATCGAGTTCATCCCTAGTCCAATCCAGTGGGTCTCTAAGACTGACGAAACGACGTAGCATGGTGTTAAAGCTACGTCGTTTTAGCACCAACAGATCTCAACCTTAAATCCATTCCTGATCCAACGGCTGAGATCTCATCGCCCCAACCCGTTTTGCCAGCGACCCGTTCCCCTTTGAGACCGACCCAGTCTCACTTAGTGAGACGACGTCGTTTGATATCCACCAAGAGATCCAGGCCATTGATTTTGCTTGATCGAACGGTCAAGATTAAATCACCCCCCTTCGTATATAAGCTTGATCTCTACCCAGCCCCCCCTCCCCCCCGATCCAAATACCCCTCCTCACTATCGTCTCTCTCAGAGACGATATCTCGCAAGCAAAACCCTAGCCACCACCCTACCCCTTCGCTGTAAATCCGGCGACAACAACGCCGCCGGTCACCAAAATTACACCCCAAGTCCCCCTTCTTCCCCTGAATACGAATCCCTCATTCACCAGTCTCGAATCAGCCTGAGCTTTCTCGAATCCTCAACTGAAGGTTCGAGTCTAAGGCTCAACCTACACCGAACACCCCCAAATTCACACCACGCCACCCCTAGACCTCCCTCATCCAAAATCAAACCCCAGTTTTGCTCGAATCTAACCGGAAAACCCCAAGCCCCAAAATGGCCGCATAAACCCTAAAAAATCGAACTTTGGGTTTTTGTTCAAATTCAAAAAGAAATTGAGGTCTAATAGACCTTAATTGGGATATTTTTATTTGAAAAACTTCTCAATTAAGGTCCGTTAGATCCCAAAGTTCAAATCCAAGTCCAAACGGCCCAGTTCAAATTTGATTCTGGTTTGAGGTATTCCATTTCTTCCTTTTCTCTCTTTATTTTGTACTTGTTGTTTGTTTAAATTGATTTGATCATTTCTTTTTGCTTTGTCCGTTTATTGCGATTTTTCTCTCCTTTTCTCAAATGACCTTTTATTTGGTTAATTCTTTCTATTTATTGTTAACCGCGGGTATTATAGACTACTAATCAATTCAAAATATTGTCGAGTAGTTTAAATCCTTTATGCTGTTTATAGATCATTAAGTCAATCAATTAGCTTGTTTTTATCCCGTTTGGTATGTGTTTAATTGCTTTGTGGAATCGATTGTTTAAATACCGTCATTTAAGTTTTTGTAGGATTGTTATTTAAAATACTGGACAGTTATTAGCATTAATTGAATAGCCATTAGGAGTTAAATTGGTTGGTTGATTGATTTGTCATTCTGAAATAGGAACTGAATTGGTTTGATGTTTGAATTAAAAAGAAAAGTAGGACAGTGAATCGTATTCCTTGTATTGTTCCGCAAAGCATTAAGCTGATGAGCCTGTTGTGAACTAAGTGAAATAATAGCTTAATGAGGATAGATGACTGTGTAAAATACTGGCAGTTGAATAAGAATCACATGGGTACCATATCACTAAGGGAGGGCACGCCTGAATTTTAATTTCATGACTGCCAGTGCACTGATGGACTAAATAATGGTATAAGGCACTTGTTAGTGGGTTGCTCTAAGTATTTAATGAAAAATACAATTTTCTAATAATTTGAGTGGTAAAACAGAACAGGGTATGGGCTGGCCAGAGGGGAAAACAATTCTGAAGATAGGCTGGCCAGTTGGGAATTTGAATATATAGAGGGGATACACAGGATAGACCTTAGACAGAGACATAGAGAGAAGAGGACATTAGGGAGCATTCTGAAACAGATTCACACATTGAGAAGATTGGAAAAACACACTAACACTCACAGAGATTAACACTCAGACAGAAAACACTGGGTATACACACATTCACAGCATAAACACTCACATACACTCATACAAATACACATAAGTATTCACTGCCTGCTGTTATTCTGTTGTTGCTGTTGTTGTTCTGCTGCCTGCTGTTATTCTGCTGCCTGCTGGTTGTTGTTGTTCTGCTGCTGGCTGTTGTGCTGTTGCTGGTTGTTGTTCTCCCGCTGTTGCTTTTGTTGTGCTGTTGCTGGTTGTTGTTCTCCTGTTGTTGCTTTTGTTGTTTTGTTGTTGTTGTTGTTGTGTCTTACTGCTGCTGCAACTGACTTCTCCTCATTGTAATTGCCAGGTACATATTTCGAACTTATGTTGATATATCAACCCTTGCTAAAGATATGAATCGAAAATGGAAGCTGTTTTTTTAGTTGATGTTATCCTATGTTAAAAGCTTATACATTTCATTATGTAGGTTTGTTATGATTTGATTGTATTGTAATTGAACTAAGGATTACTCTTAACTAAGTATTCTTGTATGAGTTATTTTATGTTACTCCTTGGATTATCTTATATAATTGAATGTTAATTTATTATTCGAGTTAATATAGGTACTAGGGGATTATGAATTACAGTAAGAACTTAATTTGATCTTTCCTTATTGATTATCTTTGATTAGTCTTTATTATTGGCATATTTCAACGGTTAGCTAGTGTTAACAATAAACAAGATATGTCGCGAGTTAGTCTCCCATCTTGGCTCATAATCACAGAAATTTATGTTTCAATCCCTAATGCTAATTTTAGTCTAGATTACTTGAATTGATATCCTATCATTAAGAAATGACTACTGTCAATTGTCATCTTGAAGTCATCTTTAGCAACATTTAGAAGGATTATTGAAATCTAGCTTCGAACTCATGTAAGTTGGAATCGATAGGTTTAACATATTCGAAGTGCGAATCAATATAATAAGGTCAAGAATATTAATCCAACAGGTTTGAAACATGCTAGTTGAGTTCACGTCAAAGTTTAGTGAACTTTCGAATAAGTATTAGTAATTAAGGTAAGCTTTAGTTTCCAATAGTTGCAATTAATTAATTCCAATGGTTTATTCTTCTAACGATATGGGTTCAAGTTAGTTATAAGATAATTAGCTTCTCTTTAAAAATACTACCCGTCAATTCTGTATTTTTATTTATAATTTCAATTTCAGTAGTATTCTTTTCGGTAACAATGGTCTTAAGTTGGTAACTAATGAATGATTTTTTAGTATATAATTAATTAAGATTTTTTTTTACTTTATTTTTAGAGATAAATTTAAACGGAGCAAATGTAGTCATCATAGGATTTTCTTTTAAAAATAAGACGAGCCCCGCTAAATAACGTATAAATCATGGAGCCCTCAATTAATTGTAATGAAAACCTTAGACTCGGAAGGACCGTTTAATGAATTTCACGGTCCTTTCCCCAAAGTTAAACAACACGATAGACTCTTTAGGCACGACTTTAACAAAATACTTTCCTAAATACGGGTGCGCATTTATGTGACCCAAATATTACTCTCGGCGAAACTGAAATATATTAAAGTCGCAGGCGTACTGGTTGCGGTGTGACTCGAAATGTATTTTAGTGACGTTGCAATTCTTCCAAAATTGAAAAGCGGAATATAAGAGCACATAAATAAAAAATATATAAAGAAATCAGATAGAAACAAAAATTGCAGTTGAGCGACCGTGCTAAAACCATGGAATCCGGGAGTGCCTAACACCTTCTCCCGGGTTAACAGAATTCCTTATCCAGGTTTCTAATCTCGCAGACTGTAATACAAAGTCATAAATTTCCTCGGTTCGGGATTAAAACCGGTGACTTGGAACACCATTATTTTTCCAAGTGGCGACTATGAACTAAATAAATAAATCCCGTTTCGATTGTCCTTTAATTGGAAAAACTCCTACGCGCTCTCGCGGGTAAGCGTAAAAAGGAGGTGTGATACCACGCACACCACCTGAAGAACATTTACGACGGCCGTGTCCTGTTTGCGAGCATATGCAACATTTACAGGCATAAATAGTATCACCAATATCTATTTGGTTCTGTATATGTGTTCTCTTTTGTACTTGCAGCTTGCGCAAATAGTCCTTGCTACATACCATCTTAAAAGGTTCCGACGACGAATAATGCTCAGCACTTAATGGCTACAACTTACCACTATACTTGTCTACGCATGCAACAACACTGTATTGCCTATCAGTATAGTTTGTTACCCCATATCCAACTTGTTGAAAGCACTTCAACGCATGTACGCATGACATGTGGTAGATGGTCCATTTCCACATGAACATAACCTTATATTTTCATTCACCATCAGTAGATTATTCCCACGGTGTTCGCGGATAGCGGTCTTAACTTTAAAAATACCCCGTTCATGATCGTACTAACGAAATGAATGCCACTGTGCTCAACTCCTGGACCTTTCAAATCTTCTCATGGGTATTGGCATAAATTGAACATCCCCGTCCATCATTGCCGATGCTGCTGCATGCCTTTCAACAAACCTCTCTGCACTCTGTTTGAATGTCATGCGGACCATGGCAGTGAGAGGAAGACTTCAACAAGCCATTAAATAACTCCGATACGTTTGTAGTGAAGGCTCCCCATCGTCTGCCGCCATCAACATGCAATGTCCACATGTGAAGATTATGTCATATCAACCAAGTATATGCCCGTGGATCTATCTACCGGATCACTTCCATGCGTCTCGTGAATTTGCACTGCTGGTGCTAAGTTGCAGCCATCCACATTAAGTCATGCAAGGCCTTATCAGAAAATTTCTTCTAAAAATTGGCCTTTAGGTGCCTCACACAGTAACAATGATATGCATATAGTTCCTGCCATTCAGGAAAGTGACGTACAAAACTTAAAATACCATCATGCCGTTCAAATATTTGTTTGACAAGGTGCTGTTTCAAGTGGTTAAAAAGAACACGTTCACGTCTCTTCGCTTTCATTAGCACATATGGCAAAAGCTAGTAGAAATATTTGTCCGTTGGCATCAACTGTGACTGCAATCAAAGCTTAATATCATACTTTCCATAGACATGAGTACCGTCTATGAAAATTATAAGACGACAATGCATAAAACCATCAATTGTTGCTTTAAATGACCAGAACACATAGTTGAAAATATATTTAGGTCTGTCTGGACTCCGCTCACGCCTCCATTCAACAATAGTGTTGGGGTTAAAATGTTGTAGTGCAATCATGTACCTGGGCTGATTTGAAAAAGACTTATCCCAGTCTCCATAAGTTCAAAGGCATGTTTGCGACCAAGATATGCCTTTCTTTTGGTTATAGTACAACCATACTCCTGGTGGAAGGCTGTAATACACTCTTTAACCTTAAACCTAATGGACACTTCCAAATATGGAATCAAGAAGAGAAAGCAGGTCTACATCCAAGTTGAAGTGATTCTCATTGAATGTGTCCATTTCACATCTATGCTCGCTAATAAAATTTTCCACTTTCCACAAACCAATTTTTTTTTTGCTGGCATGCAACATTCAGTGACAACCCATAAACCACCTACGACATACAGCCTTATATACCTCCGTAGTTGACTCACTTACCGTCATCTCACGGCACACTCTTATACTGTAGATTTTTACAGCCCTAATTAGGTGAACTTTCTCGGGGAAATACATGTCATTTGTCAAAATAGCTAGTCTAGACTCATCACATATCACTGATCGAATTTCCTCATCATCCCTTGTGAGGGCATCCTCATTCGGTGTACTTGAAAAATTATCAAGGTAGGGAATATTCCGTTCATGAAGTGGTATGTGGGACTCGTACACTCTTTGTCTAACGAGAGGTGAAAGAACATGCTCCCTCGTCAGCTCAGGTTCAACATTCACTTCCTCCTTATCATCACCCTCATCATAGAAGGGTATGTCATCCCCAGACTCATCCGCAATTATTATCATCTTCCGGACTCTGCGCATTAGTCAAATCACGAGTCAATACATCGTCCATAAGCAACTGTGTGAGGCCAGGAACATCAAGAAGCTCATTTTCACTCCACAAAAAGAATAAAATGATAAGTTACCCAACTACATTTGATATAGCTATATCAATTTACTTACAAGTCGCACTGTCTTGACGTTTTATGATGGATATTTTCTTGTTGGTGATGACTCCCGGATGGACCACTGTGCTCCAATACTCCAGAACTATACATATTCCAACTAGGGACGAGTCATAACTTGTAAAATTCATATCCGGACGGTACCCCCTACGAAAAATATAAATGTTAATACAAATCCAATTAGAACATAAAATAAACATCGCTAAATCGTAGTAAAATTAAAGTTTACCCGTCGTCTTGTGGATTATATAAAGTTAAAAAATTATTTTGTGGCTGCTCATTTGCCGGTGGTGACAAGTTTAAATCAAGGCAAGCTCTTTCATTAGCAATCTGTCCAGCAAAAACTGCTCCAGAATAACCACTCGATGACTGGGGGTTATCCCTACTATACACGCCCTCATTATTGGGAACGTCTTCCACCTTGACGTACATTTTCAATAATTTTATTACAACAAATTATATGTATTCATCTGGAATTCGCAAAAAACTTCTAAGAGTTTCATCATCCTCGATGTTAAACTCAAAATAATAAGCAAACCCCTGCGGAGTCACTGAATACAAAAATCTACCGATTACTTTAAGGTTAACTGAACGCTTCCTCACACTCATTTTTTACATAACAACGAAACCAATTTATCATACTCTATAGTAAGCGGCAATTTAACATGACATTGTGGAAGTGAGCTATATCTCACAGAGTTATTCTCCAGCACAACTTCACCCCCAATATAATGAAACCCTTATTTTTGGCTCTTCAGATATTGTACAAAAATGATTGATAAGAAGAAGAGAGAAGTATGAACGGAAGTAAAAAGTTTGTATTGAATGAACTTTCATAAAATTGAAATGCCTTTAAATAAGACAAGTTCGAGCCTGAGGTTCAGAAAATTTTTAAGGAATTCACAGTATTATAATACGTTTTATGTGTTTGAATTATTGTTATGTCGGTTAATTATTGGTGGGGCCAAATTAGTAATTTGCAGTATTGTACTGTGAATTAGCTAAACAAATATTTTTTTAATAATATGCAGTACAATACTACGAATCACTATTTTTTTATAACTAATTTACAGTACTCGATCAACTGCAAATTACTTTAACGACTAACTTTCAATGACTAAATTTTTGTTAAAGTAATTCGCAGTGTAATAATGCGAATTAGGTATTTAGGTACTTTTTTTAGTAGTAAAAATATGTTTTTAGAAAAGTTTCAGAATACAATCTTAATAATTGAGGATGACATAGTTAATCCATATATTATTATCCTATCTTTAGCAACCTTTGTCTTTGTGCTGCTTCTTTTTCACCCAGCCTTTGCGTGCTCAGAGACAGAGTCAGCCTTTGGACGGTGCCATTTGCTGACTTGGACTCTCTCTCTCTCTCCCTCTCTCTCTCCTCTCTGATTAGCTGATGGAGTAGTATACATTTCTATATTTGTCTTTCAACACAGCTTTTTTAGCTTTTTCTAACTTTCAAACCATCACCCACCCCCTCTCTCTCATACCAGTGAACAATTCCTGTCTTTACCGTTTGAATTTTCTGCTTCTCTTCATCTCGGAGGTTGCGACTACCCATGCTTATATTTTCCCCCTTTCACTATTCAAACACTTTTTGAGTCTCTGCAAAATTCCTTCTCTCTCTCTCTTTTTCTTTTTTTGTTTTTTTGTTTCTTGGAGATTAAAGACTTGAAAGAAGTGTTTGGTTGCTTGGTTTATGTTGTTTAGTAAAAGTATTGACTTTGATATTTTTTGGACATCCGTTTAGTTGGGTCAACCACTTTCGCCTATTTCTTCAGAATTTACTGCTGCCATATCGACTTTTTGGGATTCAACAGCTTGACGATTTTTTTTCTAGGGTTTATGGATGTGCATTTTTCCCCCTCTTTCGTACATGATTAGGGCTCGAGTTATCATTAGGTAAGCTCTTTTCCCTCTTTACCCTTTGTTTGCCTACTTTTTTCCCCCTTTGTTGCTATTATTGTTTTTTGTTGTTGTTAAATTTGCTAAATTTGAAGTCCTTTTTAGACGTGGTGATAGAATTTGGTCTGTGTAGTTGCTCTTGTTCTGGTTGGTAAGTGGTAATTGAGAAATGTAACGATCTTTCTTTTTCGTACTCACATCTCTTGATGATTATAAATTAAATGATAGTATTAGTTTCTGATTAGATATTCTTGCGTTATGTTTTAAATTTCTTCTAATTTTATGAGTTTCTGGTTGAGGCATAGTTGTTGTGTATTTTGTTTTATGAATTTCATAATTTTGCATCCTTTTGTAGGATTTGATGCGTTCCACTCTCTAAGTTACTAGTTTAACCTTTTAGAAGTAGGTAATATGTACATATTCAGTTTTATGCACTAAAATGATTTTTTTGCTTACTTTAACTATTTACCAATATAAATAAAAATATATATAAAAAAAAAGGCAGCCCGGTGCACTAAGCTCCGTGCTCCCGCTATACGCGGTGCCCGGGGAAGGGCTGAACACAAGGGTCCATTGGACGCAGCCTTATACTGCATTTCTACAAGAGGCTGTTTCTGTGACTCGAACCCGTGACCTCTCGGTCACATGGCAGCAACTTTACCACTTACGCCAAGGCTCCCTTTTACAAAGGCCGGACACAAAGGTCTATTTACCAATATCAGACTTCAAATTCAGTTGACCCAAAAAATTTCGAGAAGACAAGTTTCCATATGCAACTGATACTGATTGCGATTTTAGATGGTGGAGCGCTGAACTGCGTCGTGAACGTCTGGCTTAGCTTACAGTGTCAATGATAGTTGTAGAGGTATTTGCTTTTGTGCACTAGCTTGGCATCTTTTTCTCGTTTTTTGTTTCACTTCCAAAAACGAATGTTTAGGTAGCTATTTGCAATCCATGATGCTGGATACACTTGGAGAAACTGAGTTCTAGTTGGGAAAGTTTCTGCCTTGTTTCATGTGGAGTTTATTTGATTTTGCATTCACTTGCTGATTAGTTATACTTATATCCAGGAGAATGTCGGGCTATAACAAAGTTTAATTTTCGTTGCCATTTTGTGCCAAATAGAATTGTAATACATTAGCCTTGCTATATCTCTTGTAATCTATTTCAGCCTTGGCATGATTCGCTACAAAATTACAATATGACTCTAAGACAAACACGGTGCAAAATGGGTTCTGTCAGAAGAAAATCTTATTGTATTGGAAAGCATTAAAGATTTGATTACTCCAATTTAATTGTTAAAATCCCCGAAGAAAGCTTCAGTGCAATGTTTGCATTAGCATGTTGTGGCAGGGACAATTACTTCAACGGGATTTTGACATCTTCATACTTTCACACCCTCAGATACACCAGAGCAGAGTTCAATATAGTGGTTTTCCTTTAAACTTGAGAAGTGCGGCAACCAAACTCGGCATGAATACTTTTGATTTCACTAATGACTTAATGTAAGTGCTAATCTAAGGTGGCTTATCATTTTCAAGTCAGTTATGTTTTTGTCATATAAGAAACTTTGGAGGTTTTAATAAGTGGTGATATGGCGCTTTTAGTGGCTAGAATTGGAGATTAGAGTGATCAATTTTGAGGAATGAAGTGCATTTTATAAACACGCACTCCATGTATACACACAGCTGTCTGAGTATAACTTAACATGGCATTTTCCATATGAAAGAAAAGTCGAAAGCAGTCTACTCTTCTCAATGTGGCAAAAGGAAAGTGTCTTTCTATACATGCAGCTCAAAGGAGCAGGAAAGAATGCTTGATAAGATTTTCATATCTGTGGTTTGTTTCCCTATGATGTGCTGTTGAAAGGCACAAGGGTGCTAGTATCTGGGTAGTATACTTCCACATGCTACTAGCAAATAAGCCGCTGCAGTGGCTGGTGGAATGGATGAGTATCTATAAGATTGGTACAGCGCACCTAGTTGAAGCAACTAAATGGCTTTTACACGTTCGTCCGAAAAACTAGAATAATGGTTTTTGAGTGTTAAGGTCAAAGGATGCAACATTTCAACCTGGATGGGTCAACAACAAGATTGATGGTTGAATATAGTGGACATGTGATAGTTTAAGACAATACCTGACATTTAATTCTCTTTATTGGGTGTTATTCTAGATCCTCAGTCCAGTGTTATCAAAAGCAAAAAGCGCAAAAAAGCTCTAAGGTCTGTTGGGACTTTAAGCGTAAAGCGTAAATAAAACGTGGGCTTTATTGAAAAAAGGCGCAACTGGAGAAAAAGTAAAAATATGTATATGTAGTCTAAGACTTAATAATTATAAGTATGAATAACAAAGATACGGTGAAAGACATTTAAAATAAATTACGATTAAGTGAAATATCAATTGTTTAATGATGCCTTTTCAGGATTACACTCATTGGCAAGTAAAAGTATGCCTAAGAGCCTTGATGCGATACTAAAGCGCCCACTAAGCAAGGGGAAGCGCTCAACCTGTTTTAAGCCTCGCTTCAGGGCTTAAGCGCGCTTTAAGCGCGCCTTTGACAACACTGATCCTCACCTGTATTTTACATTCATGTTGCATGTACATGTGTACAATTACAGGTACAAATCCCATTAAGTGTGCATGTAACGTTTTGGTACGCGTATGTGTAGTCTTTTCCAATTTGTACTATAATTTGAAGAATCTGCATGACGTACCAATGCCATGTCACACCTGTTTGACATGTGTATGACAAGGCAAATGAAAGGATCCATGTAACATAGTTGGCCATGACAGATCATTGATGATTGATCTAGTCTGATGCACCACCATCGTGTTCTCATCCATTATTTTGCAGTAAGTGGATTCTATCATGGCAAGTTTTTTTGACCATCTCAAACATATTTCAGTCTTAGTAGCTGAGATCTTGAGGAGGAATACTTCAGCTGCAGCGATGAACTAAGAATGTTGATTGATTGGTCTTGTAACATCTTTTGGTAGATAATTGTAGCTTAAAACACATTGAATTAGGTTTAAATATCCTTGGGGAAGGGGATAGGTGCCATAAGGAAAATAATTTCAACTCATCTCCATAAGTTGCATTTCTCAATCGTCTTGAGTTCTTGGTTTACGCTTTTCTAATCTTCCCAATCTCAGTACTGCTTGAATGATCTTGTGTGCTTGCTTTTCAATGTATGTGAATGGACTATAACATGCTTTCCAAAGCTGTACTCATCCTATCTGTACTATATTTCAATGAGGAGAATAACCAAAATGGGAATCAAATGCTAAGATTTCCAAGTAGGGGGAGGGACTCATATAACTATAGCTTGTATTGCATGATGACCACTAGTAAGCTGATGTATCTCGAGCTTCTATATTATTCGTATCTACTAGGTTGAAAAACTCTGTCTGTGTTTCTAATCACTCCCAGTCAACTTTTCTTTGCTTTTCTTGGTAGGTGATCGAGTCAAAAAGATCAAAATATGGTTGCAAAAGACCATAAAAAACCCACTGGATCTCCTAATGTACAAGTTGGAGAGATAGATACAAGTGCACCATTCCAGTCTGTTAAAGATGCTGTTAACTTGTTTGGGGAAGGTGCTTTCTCAGGGGAAAAACCAGCAATCAAGAAGGCAAAACCTCAGTCCGCAGAGGTATATGATACTGTGGTTCAAATATGTATCATTATCCTGATTGGAAAAGTTTGATGTTTTTATTGCGTCTTACTTTATCCATGCTGCTTGTAGTACATGATCGTTTGATGATTAAGATTGATCATTAACTTATTAGACAAGGAAAAGTGAGAGAATGAACTTCTAATCCAAATATCCTTTTGCCTAGTAAAAACAATAATATTCTTGTTATCAAGTAAATTATAAAGATTTGTGCATGCACGGATCTCCATCTATTCATCAAAGTTTTGTCCTGTATATGCATCCTTGAAGCACCTTCTTTCTTGATTAATTTAAAAGTTTACACAACGGTAGTTAATGACTTGGGTAGTGTGTATAAAAAAATTTCTGCTTCATTTAGACTTTCAGAACTTTTTCTCTTTGGAGTACTGAATGTAACAGGCATTAGGTGCTCTGAAGTGACTGATTACAGACTACTTTAATCTAAGCATTGGTTAGTGTCTGCAACCAGATAGCCTCACCTTACTACCATTATTTTTTCTTACTTTCAGAGGGTATTGGCAAAGGAAACACAGCTTCACTTAGCCCAGAAAGAGCTAAACAAGTTGAAGGAACAGTTGAAAAATGCTGAAACTACAAAAGACCAAGCACTCACGGAGCTTGAAAGGGCAAAACGGACTGTTGAGGACCTCACCCACAAGCTAAAACTTGTATGCGAGTCGAAGGATTCAGCTATAAAGGCAACAGAAGCAGCAAAGAGTCAGGTTAACCAACTTGAAGAAGCAATTGATGGCTCTGTTATTGGGAATGATGGTTCTTGGAAGGTGGATCTGGAAACTGCGAGAGAAAAGTATATGGCTGAAATAGCTGATCTTAATACCGCTAAACAAGAGCTTAGGAAAATTCGTCAGGATTGTAATACATCTATGGAAGAAAAAGCTGTCGCTATTGAGCAGGCAGCAGAAGCTGAGCGTACTGCGAAAGCAAATGTGGAAAGAGCTAGTGAGCTCTCCAAGGAAATAGCAGCTGTCCAGGAGTCAATTGATCAACTAAAACTTGCATGTGTGCAGGAGCGGGAAGAGGAAGCAAAGATTTATGCTGAAAAGGATGTTCAGAAGCAGTCCTACAAGGCTAAACTTGAAGAGTCAGCAGAGAAGTTACTTGCGTTGAGGAAAGAAACCAATGGGGATATAGCCAGGAGTCTGGAAGCACAATTGGCTGAAACAACATCCGAAATTGAAGCTCTGAGAAAAGAGATGGATAGCACTAAGTCTTCTGACCTTGATACAGTGACAGCTGTTACTGCAGAGCTGGATGATGCTAAGGAATCACTGCATAAAGTGGCAGAAGAAGAGAGCACTCTGCATACCTTGTTAGAGACCCTTAAACTGGAGCTGGAGAGTGTGAAGAAAGAACATTCTGATCTGAAAGAGAAGGAGGCAGAGACAGAATCACTTGCTGTGGGTCTGCACATCAAGCTCCGGAAAGTCAAATCTGAGCTCGAAGTAGCAGTTGCAGAAGAATCCAGAGCAAGAGGGGCTTCCGAAGAAATGATCTCTACTCTCCACCAGCTGACCTTGGAGACTGAAAATGCCAAGCTTGAAGCTGAAGATATGAAAAAGCAAGCAGAAGAATTAAAGAGAGAAGCAGAAGCCACTAGAATGGCGTTTGAAGAAGCAGAAAAGAAGCTTAAAGTGGCGATGGAAGAAGCTGAAGAAGCAAAATCAGCTGAGGCTAGGGCTCGTGATGAAATTAAGATTTTATCTGAAAAGAACACGACTGCACGATCCTCAATGTCCGAGTCTGGTTCTCGTATCACTTTATCAAAAGACGAGTTCGACTCTTTGAGCCGTAAAGTTGAAGAATTTGATAAATTAGCAGAAATTAGAGTGGGAGCTGTAATAGCTCAGGTAGAGGCTGTGAAAGCAAGTGAGAATGAGGCCCTCAAGAAGTTGGATGCTACTCAGAAGGAGATTGACGATATAAAAACTGCTACTCAGGAAGCATTGAAGAAGGCAGAGATGGCAGAAGCTGCTAAGAAGGCCGTAGAAGGGGAGCTTAGAAGGTGGCGAGAACGTGAGCAAAAGAAGGCAGCCGAGGCAGCTTCTCGTATTCTTGCTGAACAACAGATGAACTACGAATCATCTCCTCAGGGTTACAGAGTTGAGAAGGAGAAGCGATCGGAGAAGTTCATGGAGTCACATTCGAAGATGCACCCACCACCAGTGGAAACCTGGACGCAAAACTCACACGAGAAGATAACGGAATCACGCAAGTTGCAGAAAGCAAAGACATCTGTGTCAAAGAAGAAGGTATTGATGCCAAATATCAGTGGCATTTTTCACAAGAAGAAAAACCAAGTAGAGGGAAGTTCCCCATCATATCTGCCTGGAGAGAAGCCTGTTTGGTAGCAATTTGACAAAATTTTGTGTGCGCAAAATATGTGTGGTGGAGAGGAACCGGTCTATATGCCATGGATTGTGTATATCTGAAACCTGTGGAACGGCATTTTCTTTTCCCTATCACTTTTGATATTTATTTTGTGTTTGAAAGTAAGTTATTAAGAGTTATATGCAATTGACTCGCATAAATAAGATGCTTACAAGACTCTTTTCTTGACCATTCTCAACTTCCACGGAAAAGGTAAAATATATGCACACCAAGAATAATACAGCTTACAAGTCTTTTTCCCCCTTTTATGTTACTTGCTCTTGCTAATATGTGTGTTCCTTTTTGACTTAGAATGATCATTAAGAGAGTCTTGTTTACTATTTATCAAGAAACATGTTGAGTCAACGAAACTAATCTAATCATTTAATTTAATTGATGGCTAATTAAAAGATTAAGCTGCCTAATAGTCATTAGAAAACCGATGATAATGAATAGCAAGATAAAAAATTAGGGCCTTTCTGCTATACATGGGGGAAAATTTCTTTGACCATTGCGAATAATTATTACAAAACTGGCCACAGAGATTAGTGTTTGGTGTGATAACTCTCATAGGGTAAGATCAGATTAATATGACATTTTCAACAATTGAAGCACTGTAATTATCTTTTTAGTCAGTTTTAAAAAGATCCCACTTTCTTTTTTTAAGCAGAAAACTCTTTAATTTCAATAGTCCACGTAACATGTCAACACAATAAATATTCAAAAGACATTTTGCTACGTGATACGCATACTTAGTTTAAATATCACAACTCACAAGATTCAATAGTTTTGTCTTACTTCCTTAAACTCCGTATTAAGTTGTATTGAGACGAAGGTACGACTCAAATTCATTATTGCAAGAAAAAGCATTGAATTTTTTTAGTTACTTCAATTCAAACCGGTGACACTACATTAAATTGTCATTCTTAACTACTGGAAAAAATAACTTAAAAAATTTAACTACATCGCCTCCGATCTATTTTAATTGCTATTTTTGGCCATTTTTATGGTTTAGAGTATTTGATTTTTTCAAATATAAAAAAAAATTAACTTCTTTTTCTAAAGTTGTACTTGGAGTAAAGAACCTGGGACTATATGTTATATTTTTAATAAATAAATTAAATTTAATATGGTCAATTTTATTAGTAATTAATAATAATAAGTAAATTTTTTAAAATGTGTGAAATCAACCAAATAAATTAATTGAAGTGGACTATACAACAACAACAACAACAACAACAATAACGACTCAGTAAAGTGCCACTGGGTAGGGTCTGGGAGGTTAGTGTGTACGTAGACTTTACCCCTACTCAATAAGATAGAGATGTTGTTTCTGATAGATCATCAGCTCAGGAAGCTGGAAATAAAGTGGACTATGTGTTAACAAATTGAATTAAATTTATAAGTATTAATGTAATTTAATTGATTATAACAAATTACTCCATCTTTTTAATTATATTTTTTGATTTTGCACTACCCATAATAAATAAAAGTATTGCTAACTCTTAAAAAAGTTCACTGTCTACCCAAAAGTGGAAAGGAAAAAAAAGGAAATTAAAGTACAGGGTGTAATAACAGAGGAGTCATCAATTGAATAAGAGTCCATTTCACTATCCCAGAGGTCAAAGTTGAAACACACCATTAATACTTCCTCAGTCCACTCAGTAATGGCGAGTAGCAACAGGGACAACGATTTCATAAACCCTAACACTTCTTCCCCAATAACCGTCTCCGATGCGGACAGCTTCCTTCTAGATTCTTCTCAGATCGGTAGCGCTTCTGGAAGTTTCCAGAACGAGGGTTTTCTCTCCGGTCTCGACGCCGCCGCCGGCACTTCCGATGCCGAGTTCGGTTTTTCCCGTCCTGATTTTCGCCAGACTCCACTCGTTGGTACTGTAGATTTCTATGACCGCCACGTCTTCCTTTGCTACAAGAATCCTCAAGTTTGGCCTCCGCGTATTCAGGCCACTGAGTTTGATCGCTTGCCTAGGCTTCTTGCTGCTGCTCTTTCTGCTCGCAAGAATGATATCAACAAACAGGTTTGTGCCACGTGTCACTTTGTTTTAAATGTTCGAATAAGTAGCTATACTGCATTGTGTTAGCTGTTATTATCTTCTAGTATGCCCATGGATATAATTGCTAATGAGTTACTGGAAATTCAATTAGTAGTATATTAAAGTTTGACCAATACTATTTCGTTTATTCAAAAAACTAGTCTTTAACATCTAATTGTAATTTACCTGAAATAAGCCTTCAAGTTAAAGCTTTCTTAAATTTATGCAGATGCTTTCTTTTAAAAGATGGGCATTCCTTTGTTTTTTACATTGTTACTTATTCGGATGTCTGAACTGAGTTCTTCCTGCATATAGCAATAGAGTGAAAAGTAAAATCCTCAGTTAGTTCCTACATTATTTCTTCGTATATACTTTTTGTCCTTGTACAGTTTCTTTAAACTTTAACAGTCTCCAATTTTCAATTG
Organism: Nicotiana noctiflora; assembly: GCA_032618575.1. Classification (NCBI taxonomy): domain Eukaryota; kingdom Viridiplantae; phylum Streptophyta; class Magnoliopsida; order Solanales; family Solanaceae; genus Nicotiana; species Nicotiana noctiflora. Next base: position 10,161 of record JASVEL010000566.1, on the reverse strand, counting down.
CTAGAGTCCACCTGTATAATTAAGTAGATCATATGACTTGCCATTTTCCATCCTGCATAGCTTGTCTTAAGTTTAAGAGCAAATCGTTCTCGTTTGATGTAATTTTGATTGAATCTGTGTAGGTACAGCAGAATACCTTTAAGTAGCCGTGTCTTTGTGTTTTCGTCTTCTTGAGCCAAGGGTCTTTCGGAAACAGCCTCCCTACTTCTTCGGGGTAGGGGTAAGGTCTGCGTACACACTACCCTCCCCATACCCCACTAGTGGAATTTTACTGGGTCATTGTTGTTGTTGTTATTGTACATGTTTGTTTTTCTCATAACTTTTGTTTTACTGCCTCTAACCAATTGACCGTTAAGAAAGAAGCAGTAAAAACAGTAAGAAGTCACCTATCCCACTATGGAGCAGCAGATGGCCACATGTTACTCTTCTGACCGCCATCGTGAGTTTGATCCCATATTTTTATGACGAAAGACTAGAAAAAAAAAAAGAAATAGAGAACATTCTAATTTTCTAATGATGGAGAAAATGAGGGACATTCACTCTTGAACTAGAACATCTTAAGATGGGAAAAACTGATTAGTGGTGATAGAACTCCCATTAAGTATCCCCACAAGTCACAGTCATCGAGTCGATCAGTGAAGATCTAATGAGCAACCTAACTTTGCCTTATTTTATGTTGCTACATATTGGGCTATTGAGACTATCATTTTCTTAGCTTGCAGTCTACTGTACTATTGATGGAAAAATAAGCCATGAACACCCTTAAAGAAGAATTTTAAATGGTGAAATGAAGAAAAACCTGATTCATTGTGGTTGATTTCCCAGTTGCCCTATCAGGCAATCATGAAATCCAACACTGGGGAGTGGACACACTGCCCACAATTTGTTTTTCAAGGTTGTGTATGATTTGCCACTAGCTTACCTGGCAGAAAAACATTCCCTTCAACTGCATACGGAAATTGGTAAGCTGAAGATTAGCAGTAAATTTATTTTAAAATGGCATTGTGAAGTCTAATTTTCGAAGTATGAGGACAAAGGTGCATTTGACATGATACTGTAAGGGGCAGAAGTGCACTTTCTTATTAGAGAGAGCTGAAGAATTGAAAACATTTTATCTTTGGTTTAGTTGATTCCACTTGCTATATCCTGTTAAGGCGAATTGCATATCAGTATGGTCTCCCTGTCCACAATGTGCTAGCAATTTATAGAATGCTAAGTAAAAATCCGGATTATTGCTTTTGTTTTCATAATTTCTAGTCTATTTCAACACCTTTGCTAGCATGCTGACTTCTACAACTCGTATCCTTCCGGAGGCATATATAATCTCTTTGCTTAGCTCTAAAAATTAGGTTCTGGCATCCTTCTTGACTCTAGCTCTTGAAAGTTAAAGTCTTGAATACCCAGGGTAGTGCTCTTATTTTTTGACTTTGGTCCTGGAAGTAGCCATGATGTAATTTAGTGTTACCTTTGAAATACTTTATGCGAATTTAGATCCCATCTTGCTATTATGTACTTCATCTTTTGTGATAAAAGTATTATTGAACATAAAACAGTTTTACCTTTTAAAAAAAAAACAGTTTTGCCTTTGGTCTGCCAGCTTTCAGAGATTTCTTTCTTAAGTAAATTGTTGAATTGGTTATGATTTCTTCATGATCACAGTAATATCTATACTGATTTGCCTTATAAATTTTCTTTCTTCAAGACTCGGTTAACAATATGTGAAGGGCATGATGGAACCGAGACATCAAATGGGGATGTGTTGATCTTTCCGGACATGATCCGATACAGGTCTGAAATGCGATATAGTATTCTAGTGCATCAGCTGCTGTTGATTGAATACTTATTAAGTGATATTTAATTCACCTATGTTGCAGGAGATTGACTCATTTTGATGTTGACACATTTGTTGAGGAGGTGCTAGTGAAGGATGGTGAGTGGTTACCTGGAAATCCTGAAGCTCTGACTGGATGGTACATATTTGTGTGCTGTCATGGTTCAAGAGATCGTCGATGTGGTGTTTGTGGACCAGCTATAGTAAGTAGACTTAGGGAGGAGATAGAGAAACATGATCTTCAAGGAAAAATATCTGTTAGTCCATGCTCTCACATCGGGGGACACAAGTTTGCTGGAAATGTGATCATATTCGGATCAAACACTAACAAGGAAGTCTCCGGACACTGGTTAGGAGAAACCTTATGTCCATTTTCTTTTGGTCTTTGTTATCTCAGATGCAGGCAGTTGATGAAATTGAGCTGGGTAGTTAATTATATATTTGATTTTGTTCTGCATTAGGTATGGCTATGTTACACCTGATGATGTACCTCAGTTGCTTGAACAGCATGTTGCTAAAGGAGAAATTGTTGATTGGTTGTGGAGGTAATTCTCTCTCCCCTGTTGCTATTGTAATCTGACATCTGGGGAAATTGCATGTGACTACTTCTAAATGATTTTAATGTGTCTTTAAGCTATTCTATACTTGTCAACTCTAAAACGTTAGCAATGGCACTTTTAAAGGTGTGGGTAAGATTCAAGTTATGTATGTTTCCAAGGCATTGTTGTGTCAATATTTAGTTGCCTTTTAAACGGCTTAAGTTCCATAAACATGTGCCCTTATCTGCTTACAACAACAACAACAACCCAGTATATTCCCACAAAGTGGGGTCTGGGGAGGGTAATATGTAGACAGGCCTTACCCCTACCCGAAAGGGCAGAGAGGCTGTTTCAAACTTATCTGCTTATGGAGCCAAATTTATGTTTTTGTGGGGGAACAAAATTTTTAGAAAAAACTTTGCATTCAATGGAAATTCTGTGTTTCATAAAATTCTGAGGGTCTAAGAACACAATAATGTTGATTCCAATGTACTCATTAATCTGAAATACTAATGAGGAAGTGTTCTGTAAACACAATCCTAATTTTGTAGAGGTGAAAAAGTGGCTTTTCAAGCATCATTTGTCCTACACTGCTTGCAGGGGTGCAGAAGGCACTGTTGCATGCATCAATGAAACTTTTACTTTTCTGTTTATCTAGAATACCACAATTTTATTTCAGGGGCCAGATGGGACTATCTGAAGACGAACAGAAAGCATCCCAACAATATAGGCTGAGTGTTAATGGCGGGACATATATGGAAAGAGGCACCAAAAACTCAGATGATGTTGGTACTAGCACATGTGGCTCCCAATTAGAGCGTATTGACTGTTGCCGGGCAAATGGGAATATCTCTTGTTGTCAGAACACTGCTGAAAATTTCGATCTCCAACAAGAAAACACTGACTTTACATCTGAAAAGAGAAAAAGCTTGAGGCGACAAATTTCTCGAAGTAATAGTGTAAAAGGGGCTCGCTCTCGCAAGGTGTGCTCAATGCCTACATGGTACGAGAGCTGGGAGCGGGAAGATTCATATGCAGTTCTTGCTGTTATTGGTGCTGTCGTATCAGTTGCCTACGCCTTCAATTGCTACAGGCAGCTGAAGTAATATTCGTAAAGAAACTCACGTTTGTCGTGCAAATTCCATTGTTGGGTAAAAAACATCTTTCTGCTTTCCTGATGTAAAATGAGGTTATTGCATGTGTAAGTCACTGAAAGGAAGTCTAATTTGATTTACTTGGGATGCGACTGATGCCAGAACAGAGTAATGAAAGACGATTGGTGCTGTAAATTTAGGCATGTATTCTTTTATGTTTATGTACTTCCTGGTGTCTAAATTTGTTTCTAAGGTCTATTGAATGTGCTGGCTGTCTTTGTGGGGGAAAAAAAAGAACGTGCAACTGTGATCACAAAGGGCATGTGAATTTCCAATTTGAATACAGGTTTGTTCCATTTTTAGTTGTAAGATCACAGCCAGGCTCTTGAATCAAATTTTTGATGTTTTCCAAGTAGAACAAAAAATTTCTTTGCCATTTAAAGTATCTGAGCACAAACTTAACTGCAGGATTCAGAGGAAATGGTTTATTTAGCATCACCCATAGCTTGGATGCTTCATGTGATAATATTAATATATCAAAGCTAGGAATAATTAAAGCAATTCCATATAACAGGTGAATCACGGGTATTTTAAACCAAGGTTCTTATTAATATTCTGCTTGGACAAGATCACTATATCAGATGAACAAAACACAGAGACAGGAAAAGTTCCTCTTGCCCTTTTTATTTTATCATAGTTTCTGCTTTTTCTCCCCTTCCTTTACAGTCCTTCAACCAGAAGAAAGTTCATTCTATCTTGAGAAGATTCAGGAATCCTGAAAGCAGCAGATCAATTAAGCAAAATGAGCGTAAAATTCCTCGTGGGATTCTTTAAGCATTTTCGACCATCCATATAGTCCACTCCAAGGTAGTAATGCCATGTTACAACTTAGGTTCTATCTAAATCCTGCATCGAGATGATGCAAGCCATTAGTATTACAATGCTTACTTAAATCCTCTCATGTAAAAGCCGGATTCAGAATAAGCAATAACCAAGACTATAGTGAATCAGCCAAAATGCAAATTCATTTCCACTCTGCTTCAATCACCATTGATCTTAATTTCGTGAAATGACTGACAAATTCCATTTTTCTTCCTGATCCTCTGAAATTCAGATTCTATTGTTTCAGCAATCTTCGCATCGTCTGGATCTGGCTCAGGTAAGGTCACATGGACAGACCCTTCTTTGCTTGGTGCAACAACCTCCAACGCTTCAGCTTGCTGCTTAATATAATCATAGAGCTGCTGATGAAAGGCATGATCCAACGAGAAACAATTATCATTTTTACCATTTCTAGAATGCTTAGATGAACCCGAGCCTTCTCTTTTACAAAAATGTGGCAGAGATGCATAATCCATTATCTGCAAGTTGAGAACTAGAGTTTTTTAGTGCTCTATGCAAGACAGACAAATCTAGTTGGACGAGAAGTCGGGTCACGTCCTTAGAAAATGAAGGCGTGTGACCGAACATTATTAATGTGCTCGTTTTCTGTGAATAAAAATGGATCCTACAAAAAATAGTACAATAATCTGTAACGGCGAGCTTCTCCTGAAGTGAGAGAACCGAGGGATAAAAAGCAATTGACTCAAAAAACATCTTACCTTCAAAAGTTCATCTTTTCCAGAGCCTGAGAGCACTTGGACTTTCTTTTTGGTTCTTTCTTGTAAAAGAGGTCTCACAACCTGCAAGTTTATATAGAGTTTGGCTTTAGGTTAAATGATTTAGGTCATAAAGAATTATGTATTAAGTTATACACTAACCTTCCAGCATGCTGAAAAAATGTATGGAGCATTCACAATGAAATACGCCTCTGTCTTCTCAGGATAATTTAAGTCATCGATGGTAGATATAGCAGTTAAGAGCTACAAGAGGAATAAATAAAATGTCAAGATTAAGATCATATTACTCCATTTTATAATGAACAAACCATTTCAATAATCAATATCAATCTAATGCTTCATCCCCAAACTGGTCGAGTCCGCTATATGAATTCTCCACATTTGTGATTCCACTATATTTGAATCTATTTTATTTCAGTACTAAAGGTGTGTTTGGTAATTGGTGAGAAAGGAAAACATTTTCTAGAAAGCGTTTTCCAATTTTCCCATGTTTGGTTGGCTTAAATATTTTCCTTGTGAACTCATTTTAATTGGAAGAAAATATTTTCCCTACCAAGAGTTCAAAATTCCTTTTCAACCTTCTCCACCTTATTCCCCACCCACCCCCTCCCGCCCGCACCACCCAATCCCCACCTCACCCTTACACCCAACACCCCAACCCCCATCCCCCTACCACCCAACCCAGACCCTCGCCATCCCTCCCCATCCCCTAACCCCATAGTGTTTACTTAAATTGTATATTTTCTAATAAATAGAATTTCTAACCGAACACTAAAAAATATTTTTCGGAAAAAGTTTTCCATTCACCAACCAAACATGGAAAAATAAGCAATAAACTACTCATGTAGAGGAAAACATTTTCCTCCATAGCAAACACACCCTAAATAGTTCGTTTTTTCAACTAAAAGCTATTTCTTCCCACTGCCTAAGTCTTGGTGGGCAGATATATCCGGTGCATGTGTTGGTGGGAGGTAGCAGGCACCTGCTGGAATAATCCAGGTGGATGCTAGCTGATCCAGAATTTTCAATCATTATTGCCGCACAATCTCACGCGACCTCTCATTTTATCTTCTATTTGCTATTTGCACACTCTCAGAAGTGCTCATTTCAAGTCTTATCTAATTTTGCATGGCCACATATCTATCTTAACATTTGTATACCTATGAAAATCATTTTATTGATTTGTTGGGCTTTAGAAACCCGATACTCACTCCCATATAAGGTTGCAGGTTTCATAAAATCCTCCTATCACATCACCCTCCATTTCGGCTATCCAATTTTGACTTAAATACTATATTTTCATTTATCACGCCATTCTCCTTCAAGACCTAGCTTTAAGTATTTGCATTGTCCGTATTTAGGCCCCATTACCTACATCACTTCACCTATATTTTTCTTAGAATGATTAAACTTGTAGTGTCATATATTCTGTCTTACGTTACTTGTCCTAAAAACCTAATTCTCTAGAATATTTTTCTATATTCAGCTTTAGGTTGACTTTCTAGCTAGTCTCGTCAATCAACACAATATGTCAATATCATCTACAAATACCAGGCACTATAAAACCTCATCCTGCATACTATTCAATAGCTCATCCAAGAATAAAGAAGTGTGGGTTCAAGGTATCTCCCTGGTGTAAACGCACCAGAAGTCCTCTGTAACCTCCTCCTATTGATCTTGCACGTGTGACCGTTTCCTCGTTCATATCTTTTTGACATTTACGTATTTGATGCGAATCCCTTTCTTTCTCAAGCACCCACAAAACACTTTTCTTGGTGTCCTATTATATGTTTTTTTTAGGTCATTTGAGTATTTGATGATTATAATTTTCTTTTTCAGAAGTTAAAATTAGGTGAATAGCAATATTTAGCAAATGAACTAATGCACTCAGAAGAGTCTATTTACCCCCTGAAACTTGAACTTAATCTTCATTTGGAGAAAGAGAGAAAATTGAACGTCTTATCAAACTTAACAAGAAATAGCAATGTGGACTACGCATGCAGAAATAAGTTAATCAATATGTCCAGGAGGAGTTTTGACTAGAAAAAGATGATACCGCCATAAAACAACTTCAAAACCACGACGTTCTGATAGTTTATTTCAGTCTGATCTCTGCTGGACAGGATTTTCTTTTACTTCCATCCTATTTTTCCTTGTATTTCCCACTCTCATTACTCTTTACTCAATTTTAAAGTTCAGACAGCCTCAAATGAAAATTTTAAGCAGAATAATCAGGTTGACGAGTGAAGAGGTGAGAAGGAAAATAACATGGCAGGAATTTCGTAGGAAGGCTCAATGAAATATATTTACAATGCCAAACAAATTAAAGATACCTTAATTTGGTTCAGTGCAGAAAGCTTTAGACCAGTCATGTCCAAAACCTTTATACAGGTCCCAATATACCGCCCAAATTTCTTTGATGCAGAAGGCTATAACATGAACACCAGTCAGTCTACATTGCTATTCTTGTTGTATTTATCTCATATCTGAATAAACTAACATAGAGGACATACCAATATTACACGATCGCGGTATTCATTCATTTGGATATGTGACTGAATATAGTAGTGAATCTAAAATGGAGAAAAGAAAAATGTCAGTACAATTTCAATGCTATCTATTGTAGACAAATGGTAAAATGTTTGAACAGCTGATTTTTATGTTTTTGCTGAACTGACGCTGTTGAAGGTTGACACGTTAACAGGGCTGAAACATAAAAAATATGACCCTTACCGACGCTTTGTCATATGTACTGAGCCCTACACCAACAGCTACGACAGGAAGACCCTGTACAGAATAAAACCAAGTAGAGACCACACAATGAGAATTTTATTGGATAAGCACAATGGGAACAAGTTGCATAACCCAAATGAGAAGAGAGCTAATCGATGAAAATTTATATATATTCAAATCAAAGTATTACGTCTCTTGAATATCCAGACATCCCCACAAGCTGAGTGTCCCTCACTGCTCTGTACAAATCAGTGGGTAATATTGGCTTCTGCAACAATAAATGACAAATATCAGCCAAATAGTACAGTCCGAACCAACTTAGCCTTCACTTCTTTATTATTTGAGACTAACTGAACGTGTTTCATTCAAATATTATAGCTGTGTGTTTAACTGAGGTTTTTTAAGGTTTGTCGCTTTTTCAAAAGAATATTATTCTTTTTCCCATTTGGACCCCGAGATCGAAACTTTCGACTACGCAGATCTGTTGTATATGTGATGCAGTAGAATTAGAGCTAAAGATAGATATCTTCATGATCGAAACAGATTATATTGCATAATGTAGACATTGGATCTGGTCAATACAAGCTGACAATTCATTATGATTTTAACATCTAAGTATATCCCAGAATAGTTGGAAAAAGCAAAAGAAAAAGAAGAAGTAACACAACAGGATCTACAATGAACAGAAAATGGAAGTAGACTTTTAAGAAACTCAAAATTATGATGCTCTTGTGAACAGAGAGAACGCCTATGCTATGATAAGAGAAAACTTACTGCCAGTATCTGATCAATCTCGTTGTCTATCCTCCAATTTAAACAGTCAACAAGCTGCAAAGTGCTGATTATAATTAGAAGATTTCTCCAGATGAAAATATTCACCCAAAAGAAAATTTTAGTGTATGCACCTACCATCTTGTGTGCTTTAGAGACACTGCCATCCCTAGCTTTGAGAAACCTCACCAGTGTCTCGGTTCGGTACCCCTGATGTACATTCTGCAAAAATTATGAGACCTCATATTAGTATGGTCACTACAAAGTTGTCCATTTTTGTTCCTCAAACCTATAATTACCATTGGCAACAAAAACGATATCTAACTTTCCCCTGACTATCAAACTATTGCACATGCCAAAATGCTTAGCTCATCTTATTTTGTTCGGCCAGTTCGATAATATGCCAGATGTGTAGACTTATATTTTTGTAAGAGTATTTTGATGATCGGATCACCTTTCTCTAAAATAGTAATTAAACGCCTTCTGTAGTTCTCCTATGTGAGATTATAACTTTCTTCAGCCAAATAAATTTTTTTTTTGGAAGAGAGAGAAATACCGGTCACTCCCGGAGAGTTGATAATGAAGAATCAGACTAAAACCCCATATGCATGCCAAAGTTTTTGAAGTCTCAGATAACCAAAAAGATCGCCCCCACAATAAGAGAGTAAAGGACCAATCTTTGGCTCAAAACTTCAATTAGCTACTGGTGCCAGTGCCATCAAGTTGACCTTTAGTTACAGATACAAGTCTTTGGTGATAGTCTGCTGTTTAACTAGGCTAAACAATCTCCAACTGCATACTGTATACATACATAAATAGGAACAAGTTTTTTTTTTCTCAAACAAAAATTAAATTTTAGCTGCATATTTTGACCAATTTTCATTTAGGTGGCTTCAGATTCTGCATCAAGATGCAAGCTTTGAACAGTTAAAACTGATAATATGCAAAAACCCATTTAAGTCATTGCATCCTAATTCATAATTAGCCCACCACCAAAAAGAAAATAAAAGCAAATCGGTTGCAATTTGGGCAACAAACCAAAACTAGAATTTCTTAAGTTGAAAATGCAAGAAAGATAGAAACTATTTGACTTGGCATTAACTAACCAAGATTCAGAGAATGAGATTTATGGACATAATATAATAAACCAACATCAAGAATTAGCCAGATCAAATCATAACATTTTCAAATCATGAATTAGCAAAATCTTGAAAGTTGAAATCAGAAGCAAAACCTGGTAAGTCTTCTGAAGTGGCTCAGCAACTGCAAATAGATAATTTGAGTTAAAAAAATAAATAAGGAAATGTTAAGTCTGCAGAGATCCAAAGTCAAAGAAATGTAGTAAAAGAAACTAACTTTCATCCATTAAGGTTTGCAACTGCTTGATCACTTCTTCAGTTACCAACACCATTCTTGAAATTACTCAAAAAAACCTCAAAAGACTTGTCTTTTTTCTGGGTTCTGGGTCTGAATCTATGGACTAGGGTGTGTGTGTGTGTGTGTTTTTCTGACAAAAAATGGTGTGAAAATAAGAGCCTTCTTTTTCACTTTTCCTTTATTTGTGTTTGTTCTGA
>JASVEL010000565.1:0-87037 GCA_032618575.1 Nicotiana noctiflora | reverse complement strand
TCAAGGTTAATCACGACACTTACCTCGCTGCAAAGATCAACTCAAGGCCCAACCACAACTTTGCTTTTAAAACAAGCCTTCAAACCAATAGAACCTAGCAAATTACCAACCAAACAATTCACATTAAACCTTAGGAACTACCCACGATTGCGTAAGACTCAATTTAGGTAATTATTTAAAAAGTCAACTCCAGGGCCCACTTGGTCCAAACCCAAAATTCGGACCGCCACCTGATTACCCATTCATCCCTGAGTCCGGTTATGTAATTTATTTTGGAATTCAGCCTCAATTTGAGGTCTAAATTCTGATTTTACAAAAAATTCTAATTCTACCCAAACCCCCAATTTTCACCATAAAACACTAGATTTTAGGTTGAAATCCTATGAAGTGTAATAAAAATTGAAAGAAAATAGGTTAGAATCACTTACCAATGGATTGGGAAAGAAGGATTCTTGGGGAAACCGCCTCTAGGGTTTTCTTGTTTTGAAAATTAAAAGAATGATAGAAAATCCCGTATAACTTGAATTTGAGTAGTTGTAGATATCACAATTGCGAACACCGCAAATGTGAGAAAACCTTCATAAATGAGAAGCCTCAACATTTTTGCTATTATCGCAATTGCGATGCTTTGTTCGCAATTGCGAACATTAGCCAATCCACAAATGAGATCATTTGATCGCAATTGCAAATAGTCCCCCCTCACCCCACTTTGCAAATGTGAACTTGAGGTGTCCTAGCTACTATTTGAAAATGCGAGGAGTTGCTCGTTAATGTGAACCTAACAGAGGTAGGAAATGCGAAGCCTGACCTCGCAATTGCGAAGTACGAGGGATGCACTAGAACTGAAACACACAAGCACTTTCCTAAGTCAAAAATTCATTCTGTAGCCAATCTGAAACTCACTCAAACCTCGGCGTTCCAAACCAAACATGCACACAAGTTGAAAAATACCATAAGAACTTTCTCGCACGATTAAATAAGAAAAATAACACATAAAGCTACGAATTAAATACCAAATCAAATGGAATTTTAAGAAAACTCATGAACTTCTATTTTAACAACTGGATGCCGAATCATAACAAACCAACTCCATTTCTCACCAAATTCGACAAACAAGTCATAAATATAGTAATGGACCAATATCGGGTTTTGAAACCAAAATACGGACCCGATATCAATAAAGTAAAATATTGGTCAAACTTCTAAAGTCATTAAGGCTTTAAACTTTTAAAATTTCAATAATAAGCGATTACTCGAGTTAAGGACCTCCGAATTCGATTGCGGGCATATGCCCAAGTCCTAAATCACAATACATATCTATCGGGAATGTCAAAATACGTGATCCGGATCCGTTATCTTAGAACATTGATCGAAGTCAACTCAAATGGTTTTTGAAGGTAAAAATTTCATATTTTACCAGTTTTTAACATAAAATATTTTTGGAAAACACCCGGATTGCGCACACAAGTCGAGGAATGCTAAAATGAGATATTTGAGGCTTCGAAACATAGAATTGGATTCTAAAACTCTAGATGACCTATCAGGTCATCACAAGCCAATCCTATTTCGGTTATAAGACCAAAGGGCCACATTAGCGTGCTTACATTTGCGATAAACCCTCTGCAGATGCGGTCACACCATAATAGACCTGTCCCCAGCCTTAACCAAGAATGATCCAAATGTATTCGCTCTAATTTTGGTTGGATTCGATGCACGTGGAGCCAATTTGAGGGGCAAAGGCATCACGAGCTAGGGATTTCATCGGTTCGAGGTGAGTAATGCTTATAAATGATATTCTGAGGGTTTAAAACCCCGGATTTGCACACCATAGTGCTATATTGAGGTGACTTGCACGTCGGATAGTAGATGTGGGGTAGAGCACCGCTAGGGATTGTGACTTGGTCCGTCTTGATTGATTAATTTACCACGTATTTGATTGGAATTTATTTGTTATCACTGTTGTTTGAGGGTGATTGCCGTATTTGGGCTTCCTGCCAATTATTTGAACCCTTCGGAGATTATTTTCACTATTTTCTCACTATTTTGATTTACTACTTGGACTTAGTCATATTGTTTCTCCACTAATTTACAACTCAGTCACTTTTACTCAGATTTGAGTCTTAGATGATAATTTGGGATGAGAACTACTGTTTTATTAATGCCCGAGTGGCTTGTGATGATATTGTGACTGAGTGTGGCCGAGGGCCAGATGTGAGGATACCCTGAGGGATGTGAGGCCGAGGGCCTAGATGTGAGGATTATATATGGATCGGACTGCATGCCGCAGTAGTATATTATATGGATCGGACTGCACGCCGCAATATGTATATATTGGATCGTACTACACACCGTAGTGATATATCACTTGGGATGTAGGAGCCTCTCCGAAGTCTGCACCCCCACAGTGAGCGCGGGTACCCATATGGATGAGGCTGCACGCCAGAGTGAGCTATAGATCGAGCTGCATACCGCAGTGATATGTGGATCGGGCTGCACACCGCAACGATTATTATGTGATATTGTTTTTTAGAGTGACCAGAGAGAGGGAGCCCGATGAGTCGAGAGTGCTGTTGAGAGTGAGCCTGAGGGGCTGGTGCAACTTGAGATATTACCCGAGGGGCAAGCTTTTATGTGCTCATTTTGCATACTCCTTGCCTTTTACCTGATATACCGTGATATTTGTGCCCGAGGGGCAGATTTTTCAGTGCTATACATCACTAACTATTTTGAAACTATTTTTCTAATCATTGAAAAGACCATTTTCAAAAGAGATTTGAATTGAGCTAAAGCATTTCTAAAGATTTCACCGATTTCACTATTTTTTTTTCCCGAAAATTATACCCGATTTCAGTATAGCATGTTGGTTGCTTTACATGATTTCTTGCTGCTTAGTTATTATTTACTTTTATTACCCACTAAGTTGGAGTACTCACTTTACTCCCTGCACCCGTGTGCAGTTGCGGGTATTTATGCACCGGTAGCGGGAATGGGCTGTATGACAGCGATGTTGTAGAGGTTTTAGCAAGGTGACTACCAGCGTTCGGAGCACCCCTGTCCTTTCATGTTATTCATACATCTTGTTCAGTGTATTTCTAGACTGTATAATAGAGACTTCATTCTTATAGATGCTCGTGACTTGTGACACCCCGGTCGGGCCGTGTTGGGTTGTAAATTTTGCTAATTAATGTCATTAAGTCGCATTTTTCTATGCATTTATGTTTAATTACTTTGAAAGAGACGAATTGGGTTAGTTGGCTGGCCTTGTCTTCACGAGAGCCACCGTCACGACTGGTGCGGGTTTTGGGTGACAATTGACTTGGTTTTTATTTTCTAGAGTTTTACCTTTTCCTACGGTAGTTGGACTTGTTGTCCAAAGTAGTTTAGGATTTTATTTCCTTATTTTTTTTAGGTAGAATTTCGTGACCCCATCCCTATATAAAGGGGTTTCTTCTTTGCATTTAGATTATTCAGGCTATTATCAATAAAAATTGAAGATTTTTCTTGTACTCTTATGTGTGGCTACTATTGGATTTATCTTCAACCTTAACTTAAGGTGGTAAGATTAAACTCTTTTGAAATCTTAGATCACTTCTAGGTATTCAAGAAAGGTGTTAAGTTTAGGCGTATTGTTGTTCTTCTTATTCTAAAGGATCGGGTTTCACAATCTATCTTTTATTTTTAATTCTCTACCAAAGGCAATTAGTTTTTTATTAGCTAATTGTTGTTATTAGGATTCAACTTCAAGAATAGACTTCTTGAATTCAATCTTTCTTTAATTTTCTGTTCTTTTTTGTTTCTTTATTTTCTTTTAGCTTCCGCATGTTTCTTGATTTTCTTGTTTTTTCTTTAGTAATTCTCGAAACACGATAATCCTCTATCGTCTTGTTCCCTAAGCAATAGTATATGTTGTGTATCATACATGCGTCTCTAAATTACAAGGACTCTTTTAATCACCCAACCCTTTTAAATATCTGACCCACTCAAATTAAAAAATCAAACAATCAGTGCACCACTTTCCCCACCACTACACCACCTTCTCCACAATTACAAACCCTTCTTCTTTGTAAAAAAAATTTCTGCCATAGTTACCATAAAAATATTGGATGTAACACCCAAATAGATACACACAAATAACATATCCAAAAAATCTTCAGGGGCTGAATTTCGCTTGAAACTCCATCTCCGACCAACCCTTCATTATGGTATTATCTTTTCATTTTCACAAAACTTAATGATGGTGAACTAGAAGGAAATAGGAAAAGGAAAAATTTAATTCTTTATTTGGCAAAATTGAAAGAACCACAAAGACCACTTTGTCAACAAAATTCCAAAACAAGAAATTGAAAATTTAATTTCTTCTGTAATTCTTCCCTTGTCAAGATATAACTACCAATTTTTTGGAGAAATTTTGAATCTTGAGCAACCACAAGAAAATGAAATAGGAGAAGGTTGAATATGGGAATAAGACGAAATAGGGGGAGGGGAGACGAAACTTGGGGGTGGGGAGGAGAGACAGAGAGGTAAGGGCATCTAGAGAATATAATGCAGATGGTGAGGTTTGGAACTAGGAAAAAGACGCGGGGTGGGAAGGAGCAGGGAAGAAGACAACAGTGGGAGGGGTTATTTTTTATTTTTTTAAAATTTATTAATTGGCGTAAAAAGGAAAAAAACTTAAAAACTAGACACGTGGATTCTTTATAAACTTTCGCACATGAAATTCTTAGCATAACGTGCGTGTATTATGTGAAGAACACGCATATGCCATATAGTTAAGTGGTGTATTATTGACATATTTTTAAAAGGTTTGACTGTATAATATTATCCCAGTAGCTATCAAGTGTATAAGAATATCAATGGCAAAACTATGTATTATGCCATTATATAATTGAGGTAAAATGTTAGCTTGTAATTTGTACATTGTTACCTGAGACCATTAATTTGTCGTCAACATATTTTACTAGTCTATATATTAATATAAAGCATTGCCTTGGTCAAGATGAGGTGTCACTCTCTAAACTCAATAAATGTATTTTTTTTTGTCATTTACCCTATTTTTTATACACAATTCAATAAAAATGTTAAAGACTTCAAAAGTCACAACCTTAACGGTTTCC
The DNA here is from genome assembly GCA_032618575.1 of Nicotiana noctiflora. Lineage (NCBI taxonomy): Eukaryota > Viridiplantae > Streptophyta > Magnoliopsida > Solanales > Solanaceae > Nicotiana > Nicotiana noctiflora. Next base: position 81,923 of record JASVEL010000565.1, on the reverse strand, counting down.
AACCGTTACTAAAAATCACCACTAATTAAACCCTTCCATTTAATAGAAGACAAAGCATCAACCGTTACCAAAAGTCACAACCAAATATTTTCGTAATTAGGAAGACCAAATCCAGAAGGCATGGAGGAAGAGGAGTGGGAACAATCGCCAATGTAGAAAGTTTATACCATGCATGTTAATTCTTAGAAATATTGTGCTACGATATCAATTGCGATTCTGTATGATTTGAACATATTGAGGTGTGTTTTTCAATTTTTCCAATAAAGTGGATTGGTAGTTTCGACATAATGGGTATACTTATGTTTACTGCGTACCCGTGTAACTCTGTTATTTCAGTATAGTATGCTCAATGTTGACGCAATGATTTTGATCGATTCGTGTATATATTGAATTATATGTTCTTTTATGAGTTCATATTATGCTTTTTTGTTCTTTGTTTTTTGTTTTTATCCGCAGTGCAGTTGAATAGTTTTATTTGATTCATTTAGTCTCATTGTCATCCAAAGCATGAAGTTTTCTAAGTTTTTCCTCGCTCTTTAAAGCAACATGATATTTATTTTTCGCTGGGCTAGATGATATTGAGTCTATAATGCTTGCAAGAAATTTGGCCTTTATTTTCAGGAACAATATCTGAGAAGGCATAAAACAACCTTTAAAATAATGATGGCAGGTGGACGATATTTATTGAAGTGATAACGTCCTTATTGGAAAGATTATTGGAGTCAAATCTCTCCAATAATATATTTATGTTGTATTCAATTAAAGGAAAGATAAAATAACAGCATGTTATTAATAGGATTTTGACGATATGGCATCCTAGCCCCCTAAACTTGTACCCGTTTGTAAAGCCCATACATAAACTTACAATTTTTTCATTTGAATATTCTAACTTGACATAATAAATACAAATAAATCACTTTGACCATTGACTATGCTTATGTGGCATTGATATAGGTGATGTGGACAAAATGCGTGTCAATCACGCATAAAATATGCGTGAATGTAATAATCCGATTAAAGAAAATACTATAATCAATAGGAAAAAAAATAAAAAAGAAAGGAAAAAACGACCCCTAGCCTGTAACTCATTTCCACTCTCTTTCTTCTCTTCGACTTAAGTGAGGAGAGAGAACATCAGAAACGATCCAGCCACATTTGACGGCAAGCGCTCGGGCGCCACTGATCTTTTTAGTCAGTTCCTTTTTTACGATGGCGGTCTTTCTAAGGTTCCATTTCTGAATCTTTCAACAATGACATGGGTGCAACAATGACCTTAACAAAGTTTCTCTTGCCCCAATAGAAAATATTATCAACTAACAGGTATTAGGGATACTGCAACTTGTTGAAGGCTCTCATTTAACCATTGATGATGAGACACAATTACAAGCAGGGACTCTTAACTCTACTGGGGTTGATAACGCAAGGGTCCTGAAAAGCTTGTTGGAATTGCAAAATGTTGAATATGACTTCACTTATTATAAGATGGACATGCCTGCGGACACTCAGTTGCGAGTTCTTTCTGAGGGGAAATCCAATATACTCCCAGCAGATTTGGTTATACCATTCCGTCCATTGTCAATAGATGCTGCTTAAGATGTTGAGACAGAAGTGCTGCGATATTGGAGATTGTACTTGGCTACTATGAGATCATTGTCACACTCTATTGAGCAACAACAACAACAGTTACCCAGTATAGTCCCACAGGGTGGGGTCTGGGGAGGGTAATATGTACGCAGGCCTTACCCCTACCCGATAGGGCAGAGAGGCTGTTTCCAATCGACCCTCGGCGAAAGATCGAGAAAAGGAGAAAAAAACAAAAACAAAACAAAAAGAAAAGCATTAGTGACTCCAGAATAAACCACAAAAAAATTGACATATAAAAGGGCAAAGTAAACAAAGTAACAACATGAGCAAAAGACATTAGTAATTCTAGGAGTACTCACAGAGATATTAACCTATCGGGAATCCTCCCCCCCGACCCATCCATATCCCGCGAAATAATAGAAGCCCCTAACCAACAACCTTGATACTAGACCTCCAAACTTTCCTATCAAGAGCCATGTCCTCGGAAATCCGCATAATAGTCATGTCCCGCCTAATCACCTCCTCCCAATACCTCTTGGGCCTCCCTCTGCCACGACTCGCGCAAACTACCGACAGCCGCTCACAACTCCTCACCGGTGCATTGGGGCTTCTCCTCCGCACATGCCCGAACCACCCGAGTCTCGCTTCTCGCAGCTTCTCATCCATTGGGGCTATCCCTACCATTTCCCGAATAACTTCATTCCTGACCCTATCCAACCTGGTGTGCCCACACATCCACCTGAGCATCCTCATCTCCACTACCTTCATTCTCTGGATATGGGAGTTCTTCACTGGCTAGCACTTCGCCCCGTAAAGCATTGCTGGTCTAACCACAGCTCTATAAAACTTCCCCTTGAGATACTGTGGCACTTTCTTGTCACACAAGACTCCCGACGCAAGCCTCCATTTCGACCACCCGGCCCCTATTCGGTGGGTGACATCCTCGTCGATCTCTCCATCACCCTAGATCACCGACCCAAGATATCTGTAATTGTCCTTCTTGGCGATGACCTGAGAACCAAGCTTCACGTCCCTACTAGCTCCTTCTTCGCTCGGCTCGTAGCTAAACTTGCACTCCAAGTATTCAGTCTTAGACCTACTTAGTCTGAAACACTTTGACTCGAGGGTTTGTCTCCAAGTTAGAGCATCCATCACCAAAGAAAATGGGAGGGGGCTAAGCGTCGATCCTTGGTGAAGCCCCATTTCCACCGAGAAGTGGTCTGTGTCGCCATCCACTGTCCTAACCCTCGTCTTAGCTCCATCATACATATCCTATCATCCTAATGTAGGCCTTCGGCACACTCTTCGCCTCCAGGCACCTCCATAACACCTCTCTTGGAACCTTGTCGTACGCCTTCTCCAAGTCGATAAACACCATGTGCAAGTCCTAGTTCTTGTCCCTAAACTTTTCCACCAATCTCCTGACAATGTGGATAGCTTATGTGGTGGAGCGGCCCGGCATGAAACCAAACTGGTTCATCGAGATTGACGTTATTGCCCTTACCCTCGCCTCAACTACCCGCTCCCATACTTTCATGGTGTAGCTTAGTAATTTGATGCCTCTATAGTTATTGCAACACAGGATGACCTTACAGTCCTTGCACAACCCTCTATCGTTACGTCTGATGATGAGGTTATCTATCTGAGTCCTTGCTACCGAACTTTTGAAAGTAACCAAGTGTTCCTCCCTTTTCTGAAAAGTCGAGTTCGCTATCCAAAGATCGTAAGCCCCGGCGAAATCAAGTAGAGAAGAGCCTCCTCTGTTTCTGACCCCGAGCCCATAGCCCCCATGCACCTCACCATAACCCCCAGCATCGGCACCAATGTGGACATTAAAATATCCTCCAATAACTAACTTCTCAGATAGAGGGATACTACTAGCCAGCTAGTCCAAGCCTTCCCAAAAGCGCCTCTTAACCTCCTCCTCTAATCTTGCTTGAGACGCGTAAGCGCTGATGACATTGAGGACGCACCCACCTGTAACCAACTTGATAGACATTAACCTATCATTCACTCGCCTAACCTCGACCACGGACTCCCGAAGGTCCCTATCCACTAAGATACGTACTCCATTCTTACCCTTCACGGACCCAGAGTACCATAGCTTAGCTCCGTTTACATTCTTCGCCTTCGACCCTTTCCACCTAGTCTCCTGCAAACAAGCTATGTTGACCCTCCTCTCCTGTAGAATTTTTGCTAGCTCCAAGGACTTACCAGTCAGGGTGCCTACGTTCCACGACACTATTCTTAAACGCAAAACGTCCGCTAACCCCTTACTACACTTGCCTCTCGAGCCGCCCCCAGAGCCATTCCCTGCGCCCCTGCCCACTCCTGCCCCCACCCCCACCCCCACCCCAGGACATGACCTTATACTACCATCTCCAACAACGGCCACTATCCCTCTTACCGCCTACGAATACCAGAGATGCATACCCGAAATTTAGCAATATACGAGGAGAAGAGTAAGCTATATAGCGCTCGAGACAACCACACATGAGGTAGCTATGAAACGCAGTATGAGTACAATGTAAATAAGGGATCGGGAGGTACCAATTCCCGGAGAAAATAATAACCTGGTAGTTGGTTTTGATGCTCCCGAAGTTGGATACTTTCAGCTCTTGCACTTCCCGGACGGAGATCGATTCCCTCTACTCTTCCAGCTATCGCAAGCTCGCCTCGTCCACCGCAATTAACACCTGTAGATCCCACACACAAAAACCAACCACACAAAAATACGGGAGTGGTGGAGGGGGGATGCCTGCCCGGGTAGTGGGGGGATACAAGGGGAATAAGAGATAGAGAAAGAGAAAAAAATGGGGGAAGGGAGGAAGAGGGGGGGGGAGGGCGGGCAGAAGGGGAGAGAGTAGTAGCGGGAGGAGGGAGGGGGGTGGATGAGGTGAGGAAGGTAGAGGGAGAAGAGGAGAAATAAGGGAAAGATGAAGAAGGGGTGGTGGTGGTGGTGGTGGTGGTGGTGGTGGGTCGCCGGCTCTCGGAGGGGAGATGGAGGAGGGCATCGTAGGGGAGGGGGCAGAGATAGATAAGAAGGGAAGTGAGGGGAGGGTAGGAATGTCACCTTACTAGGGAGGTCGCCCGACTGCCGCCTGTCGCCGGTGATAGTGGGGGGTCAGGTTGTCGCCGATGGTGGAGGGGTGGGGAGGGTTGATCGCTGTGGGTGGGTAGGGGGAGAAAGAAAACTTACCGTTGTTGTAGAGGAGAGAGGAAAGATTCACACTCTATTGAGCAAGAAAAAAAAAAGAAATGTAGGTTGCAACCATTTAAGTTTTACGGTTGTCAAAAGTACTCACCACTCTAAACCACTAGTGTATGAAGAAGACCCTAACATCGGATCTCTTTGTAAAAACAACAAAAAAAAATGGCATATCTCCACTGTTTCTAAACCATGGATTGCTATTGAATTTCTGAAATTTAAGAAAGGTAGTGGGTGAATGGAGACCCTTTTCCTGTTTTTTTTTCGTTTCTACTTCTTTTTTTGATTTAGTATTTGAAAATAGGACCCACAAGTAACACTTGTCAAGTAATAAATAATCTAACATATGACGTGTTTTACATGTCAGCGCAAGTGATGTACACACTCCAACAACAACAACAACAACCCAGTATAATCCCACTTAGTGGGGTCTGGGGAGGGTAGTGTGTACGTAGACCTTACCCCTACCCTGGGGTAGAGAGGCTGTTTCCAAATAGACCCCGCATCCTTCCCTCCAAGAACTTCCCACCTTGCTCTTGGGGAGACTCGAACTCACAACCTCTCGGTTGGAAGTGGGGGTTGCTTACCATCAGAGCAACCCCTCTTGTCTTAAGTGATGTACACACTCCATTGAATATATTTATTAATACTCATTATGTGAAGTTATAGTGTTCAATTGAGAAAATTATAAGTTTATGAATCGGCTTTACAAACAAATACAAGTTTAAGTGGTCAGGATACCATTTCCCCTAGTATTTTGCTATGTGCATGTGTAATTTTGGTCATAGTATACGTGCATTGGTTTATACATTTTAATCACTGTCCTTTCATGCATTAAAAGAACCTTAAAATTAAAAATTCTGATAATTTATAAAAATTATCTTCTAAAAGTTTTAATTGCAGAGAGACAATTGGAGTGCTTTATTAGCATACTTCTTTTACACTATAGCTAAAGTATTATTTATGAACAACATTTAGATAGCAAAAAAGTCATGCCACATAATTTTTTCCTATAAAATAAGCATTAACTCTCTTCTGCAATTGAGAAGATTTTTGGTCGGAAATTCTACTATTAGTATCTACAAAAAAGTAAGCATTGTTCTATTTATTTGGATTCTTTTTGTTTTGTTTTTGTATATGTACCTTTTTTTCATATATGTTTGATCTTAAGCATTTCTCTTATGTATGGCTTACGTTATACGTAGTTTATTATTTTTTATATGATAATATTCTATTTCTTCGACATTGACTTATTTCACAAAAAAAATTGTAAATCGCGCGACGCGCGAGTTTATTAACTAGTTTAAGAATAACTTAAATCTTAATTTATTAAAAGGAAAAAAGACGTATCGCTTAAACCCTAGCCTCCATAAAGCCATATCCCCAAGGTACTCTGTTTCAGCGCAACAGAGTTTGATTCTTCTCGTCGGAGTCAAAATGGAGAACCCAGAAAACAAGGCGAAATCTGAAAACAAGGGGAAATCTGAAAATAAGGGGAAATCTGAAAACAAGCCAAGCACTCAGTCTCAAAAGCATGCTGCAGCCGGTGATGAGGACATGGATCCAACGGTGACTCCATTTCCCCTTTTCTATTAACTTTTTTGTTTTTGGTTATGCAGTAATTTTTTTCTGAAAAAAATGTTTTAGATTTTTTTGGTTATAAAAATAGGTAATGTTTGTTAGTTTATAAGAATGATAAGGATACAGGGAAGTTTTTCTGACTTTTTTCCAGTGTTAAAAGTTGACAATAGTGTTTTAAGTGTTAGATTGCTAAAGAGTAAGATGTGGGATATTTGTCACGTTTTTTCTTTTTGGATATATTCCAAGAAAGCACATCCCAGAATTCTGAAATGAATTGTCGGTTTGGTTTGCAGCAATACTTTGAAAATAGGCTGAAAGCACTTGAGGCTGAGAAGGCAACCGGGAAGAATCCTTACCCACACAAATTCGAACACAAAGTTGAATTGTTGTCTATCCCTGATTATGTGAAAAAATATGGAGTTTTAGAGAGCGGAGCTCATTCCGCTGATGAAGTGTCGTTGGCTGGTAAATATTACAGCATTTTGCTTAGTTTTTAAAATAAAAAATTTGCATCTATAATTGTAGTTTTTGTGCAGGAAGGATAATGAATAAACGTGCATCTTCTGCAAAGCTGCTTTTCTATGATTTACATGGTGGAGGTGCCAAAGTTCAAGTTATGGCAAGTGCGAGGTGGTTATATGACTCAGGGGCGGACCCACATGGAGAGGAGAGGGTCACCGGCACCCGGTAACTTCGGAAGAAAATATCGATATATGTGTGTATATACTTTCAAATTATGATATATATATCTCTGTGACCCCTAAAACTCAAAAGCAATTTGGGTGTACTCGTAGGTGCTGCTGCTTTCATGCCAAATACTTGGGCTCAAATCTCTGCAGCTACAAAGCTGTTTCCCACCCAAAGACACATAATTTTAGCTATTATTACCCCATTCCTTTTTTCTTTTACTTAGTGTATTGTTACTCTAATTTTTCTATTTGCTCTAGTGACAATATGTGTTTCTTTTTTTGTTAAGCTTAGTGACAATTTGTATTTATGATTAGTTTTGTTGACAAACTCGAGCTTTTGTAACCGTAAAATCACTATAAATCTCTTCATTTTGTCACCTAAACTACTACTAGTAAAGATTGAATAACTACTTTGATTTCTTCCTGCTGCTTTGCTATTCGTAAAGTATGATAATTGATAAAGTCATTGAGAAATCTGAAGGGTCTAGCACCCTGCTGTAATTTCATTTAAACCATATACGAGAATATCTTGTTGGAACAATGCCGTGAAAATAATAACTCAACCAAAGACTTATAGAAAGTCATTCCATCAATTTTCTGTTTGTCGACATTAGTGTTTCTAAATTAGTGCTTTGAAGAGAGCCATTACAATGTTGAGAAAGATTTAGATGTTCTCGAGCAACTAGAACAAGGTAGCAATATTTTAATTAGTTTGATTGTATATTATTTTTATAAATAGTTTATTTAATATTTTTGTTGTTTGACTTGTTACTACTAGAGTTACTAATGAGTTGTCTTTTCTTGTTTTCTTTTCTATTTCTATTTTTATGTGCCGAGGGTCTATCGGAAACAGTCTCTCTGCCCTATCGGGTAGAGGTAAGGTCTGTGTACACATTACCTTCCCCATACCACACCTAGTGGGATTTTAATGGATAGTGGTTGTTGTTGTTTAGTGTATTTGATTTAGTTTTTTGTAATGGACCTACCCGTTTTACTTTTAGTTAAATCTCCACATCAAAAGCTTCTTCTCCAATTATCTCTCTCCACACATAAAACTTCTTCCTTAATTTTCAAAGGCCACATGCAACCATCAGTTATTAGTCCGCCTAAAGACATCGAGTAATTGTTTCCGTCGTGACCTACTGCCTACAAATACTGTTAAGGTATTGTTACAGTGCACCCGCTACCTTTAAATCCTGGGTCCGCCTATGATATTACTCCATTATTTTGCTGTTTTCTGGGTTTAATTTATGCCAAGAATAGGTGGATGAGCTTCCAGTGTGCTCAGTGCTACATACTATATATTTTATATGAATACTTTCTTCATCATCATTAAAGGACTTTGTGGTACTCTTATCATATATGCTTTTTCTTGGTCAGTATTTGGAGGGTGGGGGATATTTCTCCTTCAATCTTCATAGAAAAATTACAGCATCTGTTATAGTTCTAGTCATAACTTCAAGGCATCCAGTTCCTCCCGTGATGCATTCTTACAACTTTATATCTTTATCTTAGTTGTTCCTTATATTTATTTGAATCTATAACAAAAAATCCGTAAATGGCCAACACAACCTAGTAAGTGCCTTTTCGGAATAGTTGTCCGTTGGAGTCAAAGGGAGGTATTTGATCTTTGTTATCCTTTTGTTTTTGTACCATAGGCTATAGATCTAGGAAATGCATAAACCAATATTCTGTAAATGTGATTATAACATGTTTGAAACTTCATGGCTGAATCAGTGGCATCATCAACAGTTTCAGTGTGTTGTTGTGAAATTCTGGTCTAAAGACCCTTGTGTTTGTTGAATTGGTTAAGTGATCAAGTTACTTTTTATCACTGAGAAGTATTATGTTTTGATGTATGTGCAGGGATTCTGAATTGAATGAAGACATGTTTATTAAATTTCATTCTGGTGTGAAGCGTGGAGATATTGTCGGAATTACTGGGTGTCCAGGTTTGGGATTCGCTAGGTCTTCTTAATTTATGGCAGATGTTCTCTGTGATAGATTTGGTCATGGTGTTAGAGAAACAAGTTTCGTTGGAAGAGAAAAGTTGCTCTCATTATCACTCCTTCACATGCTTTTAAGCACCATAGATTAATATAGGAGAAAGGTACTGCAAACAAAAAGGTGTTAACTTATCCTGCAATTCATGAATCTTAGAAAAGTCATTATGGTGGTATCCTGTATTGCTGTACTCTCACACCTCACTGTTACCTCAGTCATAGGCCAAAAATTTCTAGAATAGCTTAGTTGTACAAAGTTCCTCCTTATAAGAACTCAAAGGACTAGTAAAAAGCTATAAACAGATATCATTTCAGCATTAATGTTGAATATAAAACATTTCTTGTGTTTACGTGCACTTAGGATTCTGGGCCTTGCCATAGTTTCTCACTTCGAATACTATTGTCTGCACCACAATTTCTAGGTGAATATCTTTCTTGACATGGTGTAGTTTATTCAAAGATCCCAGGATGCAGAAGATGACAATACCGATGTTTGTTTTAGTAATATATTGTTCGAATTCTTCTTACCCCATTCATCAGGAAAGAGTAAACGGGGAGAGCTGAGTATTTTTCCCAAATCATTCGAAGTGTTGTCTCATTGTCTTCATATGATGCCACGGCAGAAAGGTGTCCAGACGGATACGACTAAGGTCAGCTAATTTTTTTTTGCATTGTGTCTAAGACCACTTTAATTGAACTGTATCTGATTGTGCTGCAGAAAATTGAAGCATGGGTCCCGGGAAGTGGCCGAAATCCAGATACATATGTTTTGAAAGATCAGGTATGCCTTTATTTTCTTCATAAAGTTTCTTTTGTCAATTGCCTTGCTTTCTTCCTATTTCCTTTTAAAAGATTTTATGCCTCTGTTGTGTTGTGGCTCATTTATTCTTTATGTCCAGGAAACACGATATAGACAGCGTTATTTGGATTTGATGCTGAACTCAGAGATTCGGTACATATTTAAGACCCGAGCAAAGATCATAACTTATATTAGAAGCTTTCTTGATAATCGTGACTTCTTAGAGGTCAGTGTTTATGAAGTTGTTTTACTTTACCTTTTTTCATTTGAGATTATAGGCTTAGCTTGAACAAAATTAGTTAAAATACATAATCCTATTTGTAACAGGTAGAGACCCCCATGATGAACATGATTGCTGGTGGAGCAGCTGCACGCCCATTTGTGACCCACCACAATGATTTGAATATGAGGCTTTTCATGCGTATTGCTCCTGAACTATATCTTAAAGAGCTGGTTGTTGGTGGATTGGATCGTGTCTATGAGATTGGGAAACAATTCAGAAATGAGGGAATTGACTTGACACACAATCCTGAATTCACCACTTGCGAGTTCTATATGGCATATGCGGATTACAATGACCTGATGGATCTAACTGAAAAAATGCTAAGTGGTCAGTACCAAAAAACTGGGATCCAAATGTTGTAGTGGAAGCTTATGTATATTTAGTCTTTTTGTTTTATTTATTCTGTTATAGTTTATCTTACTAACTATACATGAACAGGGATGGTGAAGGAACTTACAGGTGGCTATATAATCAAGTATCATGCAAAGGGGCTGGAGAATGACCCCATTGAGATTGACTTCACTCCTCCCTTCAGGTTTGGAAGCTCTTCTATTATGTCGTGTTCTGCTTTTGTTTTCAATGCACCAAGATACTTATGCTGTTTGCTTCTGCAGGCGGATTGATATGGTAGAGGAATTGGAGAAGGTTGCAAACTTGAATATACCAAAGGATCTCTCAAGTGTTGAAGCTAACAAATATCTCATAGATGCTTGTGCAAAGCTTGAGATCAAATGCCCTCCTCCTCAAACAACAGCTAGATTACTTGATAAAGTATTTTTTTCCTTATCTCTTCTTGTAGTCAATTCTTACAGATGCAATCTAGAAACTTGTCTTATGTGTCCAGTGCAATATTGTGATGCTCAGGAATCTTTCTCAGCTTCGGGGCTTTGGCTTCAGATGAATAGAGGAAAGGGGTTCTTATGGACGAGGACATCCACTTCTGTTCTCTCCATGAGAACCCCTACAGGATGCAGCAGAAGGTTAGGGTAAAGAAAGAGAGGGCAGTGTGGAAATTTAGACCAAAAAAGAAAATGTTTAATAAAAGAAGAGGAATGCGACCTATCATATGTTAGATGTAATAAATAGAGATGAAAAGGATTGCTGGCATTTTAGTGCTATCTTAGTGTTAATATCCTGCAATATTTGTGTCATTTATTTTGTATTATGTTTTATTGGCAATAGAGATTTTCGTGAATCGTTAAATATGATATCACTAGTTGGAGACTCATTGTGAAACTGGTTGTGATTCAATTTGCCACATGTCTGCTTTTTTGCATCTAACTTTGAGTAATATTTGAATCATTTTGCTGTATGTTTGCCTTTTTGCATATCATCTCCAGAAATGTTTAAAGTTATTTCCTGTTGTACATTTATTGGTGATACTTCAAAAAACATGTATTTATGGAAGTCGGTGTTCTCATTCTTTTGGCACTACATTACTGCTATTTATTACCAGTTTTTTCACCTAAGAAGCTTTCTAACATTGCTAATAATTCTCCTTCATCTTTGTTGTGAATTCAGCTTGTAGGGCACTTTCTGGAGGAGACATGTGTTAACCCTGCTTTTATCATCAACCATCCAGAGATAATGAGTCCTTTGGCAAAGTGGCATAGATCGAAACCAGGCCTGACAGAACGTTTTGAATTGTTTATTAACAAGCATGAAGTATGTTTTCTGTCAAGTCTTTCAAACTGTTTTTAGCACTCCCAATACAAGCTGTAATGTGCTTCTTCTCTGTTAAATAACTTGACAGCTTTGCAATGCATACACTGAATTGAATGACCCTGTTGTCCAACGCCAGCGTTTTGCTGATCAACTCAAGGTATCTGTGGGAAGACTGCATCCTGATTTGGTTGTTGTGTTTGTGCTGTGTTCATCTTGTTGTGTCATTTCTATTATGCGCCACTACTTATTTTAGCATGATTATGTCAATTCAGGACCGACAATCAGGTGACGATGAAGCTATGGCATTGGATGAGAACTTTTGTACAGCTCTTGAATATGGATTACCTCCTACTGGTGGTTGGGGATTGGGTATTGACCGACTTGCAATGTTGTTAACAGATTCACAAAACATCAAGGTTTGTGCCTTCACTTGTTTTTTTGTTAGTAAGGGATGACCTCTTAGTTCCACTCTATCTCGGAATGTTAAGAGTATCCACTTTGGCTGAGGGAATGGGTTGTTGTTTTGATAACAACTAGGTCAGGAATCTAACCTAGAGTACGAATTTGAGAAGTAAATGCGGAAGCAATAACAAGAAGGAATTGAACAACTAGAATTAAAGAGATGAAAATAAAGGATATGAGAAAAATTCAAGGAAAGAATTCCAAGAACGCAAGTTCTATAGCCTCGACAAGATCAAAGTAACCGGAAGAAATCAAACGCCTTTACTTAAAAAGCAAATCAAAACAATAGATTCGGATCTTGACCGCTTTACGAGTAACTTGAGACAACAATTAATAACTAGTATTAATCGCTTTCTAAGAATACCACAAAGGAATCAAAGATATCATAAAAGAGAAGTAATCTTACTACTATGAACTAGTAAAGGTTGAAAGATATTTTTCAAAGCACAAGTGACAAAGGTTCAAAAGAACTCTCAAAGTATGATATATGCATAAAAAGTCCTTAAAATTAGTCAGGGTGGTTGCTAAGGCATACAAAAAGTAATCTTACTACTATGAACTAGTAAAGGTTGAAAGATATTTTTCAAAGCACAAGTGACAAAGGTTCAAAAGAACTCTCAAAGTATGATATATGCATAAAAAGTCCTTAAAATTAGGCATGGTGGTTGCTAAGGCATACAAAGTCATTACAATTAGGTAGGATGCTTGCTAAAGAGTAAGAAAAGACATTAAAATTAGGTGGGGGCGGCCAGACCCTTTGGCACAAATTTGAGCCTTAAAACAACTAGTTTGGGCCATTGGTTTGGACATCAATTGGGCTCCTTTTGTGACACTTCCTTTCGGACCTCTTTTAAGCTTATTTTGAGCCCATTTGTTGGACTTCAAGAGATGATTTGGGTGACTCAATCTTCGTCCTCACTTCAATTTGAGCCACCAAATAATTATAACAACTAGACAATTCTTCTTCTTTGGGCTGGAGCACTTCTATTGTTAGAAGCTTATTTCCCTTAGATCTTGTAAATGGCCTTTTAGGAACTTCCAAAACTCTATCCTTATCAGTGATGCTATCATGTTTCCTATTAGGACTTCAACAATCCTCACCTCATGAGACTGAGTTAAGCCTAATGTATATTTTTTTGGGCGTGGTATCAAAGCCAGAGCTAGAATAATGGGTGTTCTTGGTTTATCCAATGTGGGTCACCATGCTGTCCCTGTTCCGGATGTCCAACTCTAGGCATCTGGGGAGATTACAATATCTGACATTGGTTCAGAAAATGGATTGTCTCGTTATATGATTTCCGACAATTCTTTCCTCATGAGCTAGTTTTTTGGGTTTAGCTAGACTCAATGTGCACTTATTTTAACTAGGATGAAATGGCCATTCAGATCCAATTAATTCTGTTGATGTTCTGTTTCACATCCATTTCTAAATAGGTGGAGAGGAGGCATTCAGAGAATAGGGCTGGTCATTTACCAACTTAGTGTTATCTTGGATAAGAGGGGTTGCTTTGATGGTAAGCAACCCCCACTTCCCTGAGAGGTTGCTCTAATGGTAAGCAACTCCCACTTCCAACCGAGAGGTTGTGAGTTCGAGTCTCCCCAAGAGCAAGGTAGAAAGTTCTTGGAGTTAAGAATGTCGGGGGTCTATTTGGAAACATCCTCTCTACACTAGGGTACACACTACCCTCCCCAGACACCACTAAGTGGGATTATATTGGGTTGTTGTTGTTGTCTTTGCATTTTCGCTCACTCTCCTTTTATTGTCATTTCGTTTTGAGAAAGCTAGTATTTCCTATCATTTAAATTAGATACTTAAATCTTTTTTGCTTTCCCTTGTTATAATTTGTTCAACAGGAAGTTCTACTCTTTCCAGCCATGAAACCACAAGATGAGCCACCTTCTAAGGAAAGGTAAATATTTGCTCCATTCTGTCCTTTGAATGATATTTGCGGGCATTAGTGTGATATTAAACCTAGTAAACTGATAGATCAGTTGAATATCTTTAGTCGTGGTAGGTAGAGTTACTTCCCGTGTGCAATAGTCGAGGCGCATGAAAGCTGCGCTGGACAACATTATCATAGATTGTAAATAATATCCATGTTAATGAATATTGACCAAGCAATGGCTTTGGATGACCTACTTTTGAGGAATCTTTTCAAAATAATTCACTAGGTTGTTCTTGGTGGTGCTAAATCGTGGTCTCCAGTTAGCTGTAGGAAACAAGAAAAAATTGCTTATAAATTTCTGTTATAATCTTATGTTTGAGCAAGGGTTAGCTGCCAGTGGAACATATTTGAAATTCTCATAGATAAATATTTTTCATTACGTTATGCATGTGAAGTTGTCTTTATTTGGTGGAATAATATTGATATTGATAACTAAGAGAAGAATGAATGATGCTAGACGCTCTTAAAATCCCTCGGTGACTCCTCTAAAGCTGCTTTGAGAGTTGAATTGTCAGACGTAGCACAGGTTTTAAAAGCAGCTTGTGATGATATATCCTTAAAAGAGCGGGTAACATGATATTGAGTGATTTGTGGGGGAATTCTTACTTCTTTTATAAATTGGACAATGCCCTGAACTGTGGTTTGATGCTTGCTTGGCATGAGTTGGGAGCTTTGAAAGAAAAGCTATAAACACCTCTTCTTTATCCTGATAATCGAGAAAAGCCGGAGGGCCCAAAATATCAAAATATCAAGCTTTTGTCTGCGGCAAGGTTCAAGCTTCCAAAACCTTTTTTTTCCTTTTATTATAGTGGAGAAATAGGTGGTGTTCTGAAGGGGTTGATTTTTCAAGATATAATCTAAGTTAACTTGCTGTGTACTTGTAGCCTTGGTGGAAAGTAGAAAATGCAGAAACTAAATGGTTTTCACAGGTTTTTTAAAGTCTGTTGCGACTTTGTGGAATAGAATATAATGTCATCATTCAGACGGTCTAAAAAGAGCAAGAATAAAATGTTCCATAAAGAGGCTTATTGCATTTCTAAGACATATCTCATGTGCTTTTCCATTCAACTATTTATTACATTCGCATTTTATTGAGTTTTCTTTTCTCCATCCCAGCAATAAAAAGCCTCAGGAGGAATCTGCCAAGCTTCACGATGGACAAGCAAAACCTCAGGATGGACCTACAACACAAGGTAGATAAATCTGGTAGACTGGTAGATAATGCCTGACTTCCTTTTTTCCCCGTTTGACTGTCAAGGCTGGGAAGCGTATGAGCGTTTTCGTTTTTGCCTCTGCATGTAGTTATAACTTTTCATGTCCTCACTTCAGCTTTTAGCATGCGTAAATTTGTGTCTTCAGGAGAGAACTACCTACTAACGTGCTCGTGCATTGTACAGATGTGGAAAAGCAGGTGTCACAGCTCACAATGAAGTGAAGATCATATATTTGGCGTTGAGTTTCTGCTGCTCCTGGAGTAGCTTCTTTTTGCACGATCTATTTGGCGTTCTGATTTATGATAATTGTCAATTGTATGGCAAATGCTAGCCTTAATTTGTTAGTATTGGAGACTTTGGTCATATACCGTTGGGCAATGGAGATGGTTATATTCATCAAATCCTTTTAGATGTAATGTGCGCTATTATTATGTCGTCTTGTCTTCTTTTATTCCGTAAGTGCTATTACACACACAACACGCACACAAGCCTCAGAAAGTGATGATGCTATCCTGCTTCTGTTCTTAATTCTGTTAATGTTTTTTAAGTTTATAACCATAGTGATATGGATAAAACGTCAAAGGCGCTAAAAAGAATTTGTAATAGGTAATAAGTTACCAAGATTTTTTTTTTCAAAACTCATCCAGGTCTATTAATGTGGTCGATATTCGTTATTTCTTTTGGCTCTCGGTTTGGAGTCTTCTATTAGTGCTCTAGCTCATAGGTTTGGTCATGGATTTTTTTATAGGTTAATTCTTCAACTAAAGACCAAATCCAAGTTAACTTGCTTCAAACCTTTGAAGTAACTTCAGACAAGTGGTCTTAGGTTTGGTCATGGATTTTTGTATTAGTGGTTCACTTTCCATTAGCCCATTGGTATAAAATTTGCTCTAGCAATGGTGTGATAGTGCTTTCAATGGAGATTTTGATTTAGGTGATCTTTCAGTACATATGTAACCTTAACATGTTTACAATTGTATCGTAATTTGGCAAAATAGGATAATATAACATAAGAATAATTGCACAATAAAATGATTCAAAGAAGTGACGAAGCTTTATCCTGGAAATTTTTTGTAAAGGAAATTGAACGATTATATGGTTAGGTTGGTGCTGGCAGGTTTTGTTTTAGGTTCTCCCTATAACCATATCGTAATTATATAAACTCTTAATTCTTTAAGATGGACAATGATTGTTATCAGCATAAAACTTGAGTTCATCAACCTCGTTAAACTACATATTAATGATGTTAAATTCTGTGTTGGTACTCACTAAAACATACTTTAACAACAAATGGAGCTAGAACGGACCACGGGACCTAGTGTTAGCCCCTAATGTTGAGACGTGACGGATGTCGGGCAGAACCAATGCCAAGGGCTTGTACATTGCCCCATGACACGGGTTCATGTGGTTTTTGACAAGCAACGTGCGGAGCTGGGAGCGTGCCTAAGTTAGTGCATGGACTTGGGCAAGTCAGCTGGATAAGGTGCCTTGAGTGATGGCAAGGCAGCCTTGGTTGTGGGCGACGGCTATGGAAGATCAAGGTAAGCAGGTGCATGACACTTAACAAAGGCATGCGTTCAAGTCAGTGGGGTGGCAAGGATGTGACAAGAGCATTGTAATGAGATATACATGTGAGGCATGGTCCAAAAAGACAAGGCGAGGCAGACAAGACAAAGTGTGGGAAAAACTGTGGAACAATTGTGCAAAACATGTGACTACAAAGAAGTGTGCTATGCATGTGTTGTGGAAGCTAGACCATGTGCAGTGCACATGTGTCGGTTAGTTTGAAGGCCGAATATCACGATCCAAACCAATGGGCCCCGACGGGCACCCGGTGCCTTTACTCAACTTAGTACTAACGTAACATATCTTTTGTATCATACTATCATATGTAATTGGGCAAACATGACCACAACTCGTAATGTATAACTATAAGTGGTAAATCACTATATCAATGAACTATCTTTTTTAAAACATGAATATATATGGGCCGTCAAAGCCTCTAACTTACTGTACAAAATGAACCTCTGTAGACAAAGCCTCTAAGGGTATTTGATATCAAATGGGATAGGGTACCTCCTTACCCATAAGTTTGTAGCAAAATTCTGACACGATAAATCATAGACTCGGTTGCACTCCGAATGAGGTGGAGTCTTACCGATCCTTTGCTGAAAGCTAACCTCGTCTACTATGAGGGCTCGTCAAACTGATTGTCTATGCCTGCAGGCATGAATGCAACGTCCCCAACAAAAGGACGTCAGTACGAATGATGTAACGAGTATGTAAAGCACACAAATAAGTATATAAAAGACATGGAAGAAACATGAAATAAATGACATAATTTGTATGTCTGGATAACTCTGTAAATTATGAAATACTTATAGTATCATGCATATGCGTATGAATGTCATGTCGTGCATAGCATGTGTTCATAACATCAAGCCTCCGAGGGCATCCCGTCATATCATCTCGGCCACTGTGAGCAAAATTATCAATTTATATCAGCTCATCTAGTGGTGGTGCGTATATAACGTCGTAACCTTTTCCATATACCATATACATATAATCTTTTTATTGGAAAACTACGTCCTCGAGCTCGAGGTTTCAATTTCTTCACAGTAGTACCTCCATTGACTTCGGCTTTACTAATGACTAAATTGGCTTCGCTGGAACCCATATTGTAACTAGCATTTGCTGCTGCAGAATAAACCAATTTCAAAATGGGATAACATGCTCGATAGGGCATGAGTTCTAGTATCATAACTTTTTCATATACCATATACATATAATATACATATATAATGACATCTGGTCATGGGTCAATATAAATGAATGCAATGCATGAGAAGTACGTCAATAAAATATTTCGGAGCATCATGACACCATTATGTCTTTGATTAATATCATGAAGTAAACTTTATCAACTTGCATATTTTCTGAGACCCACGAACAATTGATAAAATAATAAGACACATGGAAATTCAAGAACATAGGCACCTCTAATACTTCTATGAATAATCATTTTTGAAAGTTGTGCATTTGCTCGTTACGTTTGTATTGTATAGATTATACGAAAAGGAAAGAAGGGATATTCTTAACATACCTGGATCGGTTCTCTTGACAATTTCTCTAACACACATCTTTTACGACAAAATATGTAACGGTAAATTGAAATAGGGGAGAATCCATGATATTTTTAAGAAGGATTGCATCGTATTCCCTTAAAATTGCAAAATTTCACATTGCTAAATACTAATTCTCGTTTGAATTCTTGAAAATACTCGTGAGATCTTGTTGAATTATGAAGATGCTATGAAAAATCTTTACATTACTCATGAATCTACATAATTAGGAATTATATTAAATTACTTAAAGTACTATTCACTTTTAACATACTTTATATACCTTACTATCATGGTCATGTGGTACTTTGTATGATACTAGTCCATAAATACGAGATATTTTATCTTGGGTCGTATCTTATCCCAAAATGACAAACTTCGACGAAATTTATTTTCTTCGATTTCTCTTACCTCCTCACCTTCACGTATTTACTTATTACTTATTTGAAATAACATAATACTTATAATCTCCAAAATAATCTCATTCCCAAAATTATATTGATTAACTTATGACAAAACTTTAACATCCGAAAATGCAGGATGTAACATCTCATTTTCCGAGCTACTATCAATTTACTTATGGCGTACCTTAGTGTACAAAAATATGGAATGTAACAATGAAGATAGGCTCATTTCGTGGGAAGTTCTTCAGATAGTGGCTACGTATTTTGTGCTTGTTTATAGGCTTGGTATATGTGAGGCACACCCTTGTAACTGCCCCTTTGTAACTGATCCACTTGTAACCAACCATTGGAAGCCCCTTTTATATGTTTTGTTAAGCAAATTAGCAAATGTGAACCTTCCAATTGAGTTCCTTTGTATATTCCGCGAGAACAATAAAAGGTTGGGTGTTTAATTGTATGTGTTGCTTTCATTTTACAAGTCTGAAAATATTCTAAGTCCTAAATTGTGAGGTAAAAAGTAAGACTAAGTGGATTGAGTGTCAGGCTACTTCCGTGCAGTGCCATTTGCAAATAATTGGCCCTGTAACAACTATTATCAGAGCTTTGTTCTTGATGGTGCTAAATCGTGGTCTCCATTTAGCTGTAGGAAACAAGAAAAAATTGCTTATAAATTTCTGTTATAATCTTATGTTTGAGCAAGGGTTAGCTGCCAGTGGAACATATTTGAAATTCTCATAGATAAATATTTTTCATTACGTTATGCATGTGAAGTTGTCTTTATTTGGTGGAATAATATTGATATTGATAACTAAGAGAAGAATGAATGATGCTAGACGCTCTTAAAATCCCTCGGTGACTCCTCTAAAGCTGCTTTGAGAGTTGAATTGTCAGACGTAGCACGGGTTTTAAAAGCAGCTTGTGATGATATATCCTTAAAAGAGCGGGTAACATGATATTGAGTGATTTGTGGGGGAATTCTTACTTCTTTTATAAATTGGACAATGCCCTGAACTGTGGTTTGATGCTTGCTTGGCATGAGTTGGGAGCTTTGAAAGAAAAGCTATAAACACCTCTTCTTTATCCTGATAATCGAGAAAAGCCGGAGGGCCCAAAATATCAAAATATCAAGCTTTTGTCTGCGGCAAGGTTCAAGCTTCCAAAACCTTTTTTTTCCTTTTATTATAGTGGAGAAATAGGTGGTGTTCTGAAAGGGTTGATTTTTCAAGATATAATCTAAGTTAACTTGCTGTGTACTTGTAGCCTTGGTGGAAAGTAGAAAATGCAGAAACTAAACGGTTTTCACAGGTTTTTTAAAGTCTGTTGCAACTTTGTGGAATAGAATATAATGTCATCATTCAGACGGTCTAAAAAGAGCAAGAATGAAATGTTCCATAAAGAGGCTTATTGCATTTCTAAGACATCTCATGTGCTTTTCCATTCAACTATTTATTACATTCGCATTTTATTGAGTTTTCTTTTCTCCATCCCAGCAATAAAAAGCCTCAGGAGGAATCTGCCAAGCTTCACGATGGACAAGCAAAACCTCAGGATGGACCTACAACACAAGGTAGATAAATCTGGTAGACTGGTAGATAATGCCTGACTTCCTTTTTTCCCCGTTTGACTGTCAAGGCTGGGAAGCGTATGAGCGTTTTCGTTTTTGCCTCTGCATGTAGTTATAACTTTTCATGTCCTCACTTCAGCTTTTAGCATGCGTCAATTTGTGTCTTCAGGAGAGAATTACCTACTAACGTGCTCGTGCATTGTACAGATGTGGAAACGCAGGTGTCACAGCTCACAATGAAGTGAAGATCATATATTTGGCGTTGAGTTTCTGCTGCTCCTGGAGTAGCTTCTTTTTGCACGATCTATTTGGTGTTCTGATTTATGATAATTGTCAATTGTGTGGCAAATGCTAGCCTTAATTTGTTAGTATTGGAGACTTTGGTCATATACCGTTGGGCAATGGAGATGGTTATATTCATCAAATCCTTTTAGATGTAATGTACACTATTATTATGTCTTCTTGTCTTCTTTTATTCCGTAATTGCTATTACACACACAACACGCACACAAGCCTCAGAAAGTGATGATGCTATCCTGCTTCTGTTCTTAATTCTGTTAATGTTTTTTAAGTTTATAACCATAGTGATAGGGATAAAACGTCAAAGGCGCTAGAAAGAGTTTGTAATAGTTAATAAGTTACCAAGATTTTTTTTTTCAAAACTCATCCAGGTCTATTAATGTGGTCGATATTCGTTATTTCTTTTGGCTCTCGGTTTGGAGTCTTCTATTAGTGCTCTAACTCATAGGTTTGGTCATGGATTTTTTTATAGGTTAATTCTTAAACTAAAGACCAAATCCAAGTTAACTTGCTTCAAACCTTTGAAGTAACTTCAGACAAGTGGTCTTAGGTTTGGTCATGGATTTTTGTATTAGTGGTTCACTTTCCATTATCCCATTGGTATAAAATTTGCTCTAGCAATGGTGTGATAGTGCTCTCAATGGAGATTTTGATTTAGGTGATCTTTCAGTACATGTGTAACCTTAACATGTTTACAATTGTATCGTAATTTGGCAAAATAGGATAATATAACATAAGAATAATTGCACAATAAAATGATTAAAAGATGTGACGAAGCTTTATCCTGGAAATTGAATGATTATATGGTTAGGTTGGTGCTGGCAGGTTTTGTTTTAGGTTCTCCCTATAACCATATCGTAATTATATAAACTCTTAATTCTCTAAGATGGACAATGATTGTTATCAGCATAAAACTTGAGTTCATCAACCTCGTTAAACTTCATATTAATGAGGTTAAATTCTGTGTTGGTACTCACAAAAACATACTTTAACAACAAATGAAGCTAGAACGGACCACGGGACCTAGTGTTAGCCCCTAATGTTGAGACGTGACGGATGTCGGGCAGAACCAATGCCAAGGGCTTGTACATTGCCCCATGACACGGGTTCATGTGGTCTTTGACAAGCAACGTGCGGAGCTGGGAGCGGGCCTAAGTTAGTGCATGAACTTGGGCAAGTCAGCTGGATAAGGTGCCTTGAGTGATGGCAAGGTAGCCTTGGTTGTGGGCGACGGCTATGGAAGATCAAGGTAAGCAGGCGCATGGCACTTAACAAACGCATGCGTTGAAGTCAGTGGGGTGGCAGGGATGTGACAAGAGCATTGTCATGAGATATACGTGTGAGGCATGGTCCAAAAAGACAAGGCAAGGCAGACAAGACAAAGTGTGGGAAAAACTGTGGAACAATTGTGCAAAACATGTGACTACAAAGAAGTGTGCTATGCATGTGTTGTGGAAGCTAGAACATGTGCAGTGCACATTGTCACACCTCTTTTTTACGCACCCGCAAGGATGCAAAGAGTTTTTCCAATTAAAGGACAATCGAGGCGGGAATTATTTAATTATTTCAGAGTCGCCACTTGGGAGATTTATGGTGTCCCAAGTCACCGGTTAAATCCCGAGTCGAGGAAAAGAATGACTCTATTTAACAGTCCGCGAACCAGAAATCCGGATAAGGAATTCTATTAACCCGGGAGAAGGTATTAGGCATTCCCGAATTCCGTGGTTCTAGCACGGTCGCTCAACTGTCGTGTTTGGCTTATCTATCTGCTTTTTACAGTTATGTACTTAGTGCGAATTAATATCCCTTTACCGCTTTATTATTGATTATGATTTACGAAAGAGAAAGTTGCTTAAAAATATGCTTCCGAATCACGTCACATGAAATGCGCCCGGATCCTCGACATATTCTTATTCAACATTTCGGGGTTTGGATTTGGGTCGCATGAAATGCACACCCGTATTTAAGAAGGTAGAACTAAAATATGCGCCCGGATCGATTACTTATTTACGCTGTTGAGAAGGACGTGATATTCGTTAAGAAATGACACATCTCAAAATCTAAGTATTTTATATGTACATTTATAAAGGCTGTGCGATTAGTGTAACTATTGGGCGAGGCGCACCTTTGATTCAAATCTAAAGCGAACTACATCCCACTGTATTTTACTTAGGAGTTGATTCCAAATTATTTAAAACTTGCTACGAATCACACCACATGAAATGCGCCTGTGGTTCTTGACATGCTTTATTTAATCTTGTTCAAAATTGGAGTCGGGTCACATGAAATGTACCCCCGATTCCTTTAATCTAATTACGTCGCTCAGTTGAGCAACAATGCACCAATTCCTACAATGTGACAAAATCCTACCCAACTATGACTGATTCATGGCAACGTGGATAGCTATGCGATCTTAGTCTACGAAAACTACTGTGAAGATCAATTAATGGTTTCAAGACTGTAATGTGCTAGCTTGCGTTTTAAAGTTTTTCACCTAGCTAAGCTAAGTGATATACTATTACTACATTACTGGCCATTACAAATGTTCTTGCGTTGGTTTTTCTACTATTACATTCTACAATACAACAAAAACCTCAAATCTAAACTAATACTAACAATGATAACAGTGTTGAACTATACAGTATACAATGGCACTGAAATTTAACTGAGGCTTCGCTTTCATTCAACCAAGTCACCATTACAGCTTCTAATCGAATAAAGGAATACCTGGAAGTCACAATGAGTAAAAATCAGTTGCAGCAGCAGAAGATACGACAACAACAACAGCAACAGGACAGTACACCAACAACAGTGGACACCCAGCAACAAGTCCAGAGACACAAATGCAATAAATCAATACCAAACCCAATCCAAGCCAATAAAACAGTGTCCAGGGGTTTAAGAGTATATCCAGGAAGGAACAATTGAAACCCCGACAAGACTCAAACACCAAACAATCCAATGTTATGCTCAACTATGTCGCAGGGCCTAAAAGTAACACCAAAAGATCCCAACAGCCTTATGTTAACTTCCAGAACACCTGACAATTGCTTCAAGGGCTTCAACAAGCCAATGTCGTATCAAGTTCTAACTCCAAAGACTTAAAAGTTGACTGAAACAGTGAGCCCGAGAAGCAGAATGTTTCCTCACTTTTTATCTCAGAACATGTATTACTTTTCTCTCTATGTGTATCTGCATACCTGTTTGTGTGTATCTATGTCTAAACCTCTCTTTAAATGCTTTCAGAAGGCCCTCTACTCTTAGTGTCTAAGCCTGTGCCCTTCTCCCTCTGTTAGCCTCCTTCAAGCTCTAAAAAAAACCAGTCCCCTCCTCTGCAAACCCCTGCTCTATATATAACCAAAACAGACCAGCAGAAAGCCACCTTGCCCATCCCTCTCTGCCAGCCCACTAGCCCATGTGTTCTTAGCCACTAAGTTTTGTCAAGTGTGGGCTTTTCTATTAAAAACTCCCTAAGTGTAAAGCCTAGGTGGATACCTGCTGTCTAGCAGGTTCCACTGGCCCTAAGCATGTGCATTCACTATGGATTTCCTAAGTTTCTATCAGTTATAACGTACAACCACTAGTTTCAATACACCAATCCTAACAAACAGGCATAAAAGCTCAATTCAGCCCAAGATAAGCCACTGCCCGTGATTTCCCACAAACAACTCGTGAATTCAAGCGACGACATTTAATCGACACAACACATAGCAATGATAACAGATTAATTGGCTAACAATGATTCTGAAATTTCAGCAATAATGACAAACAACTATTCGACGACGCTACTTGACGCGAACACGTATTTGACAACATTCGATTAACCGATTACGATATGTGTAATCGACAACCAAAATCCGATAAAACAGTGACCAACAGATTTTCGGACAGCATTTCATAAATCCAATAACTTGACGATATTAACAACGAATTGAATTCGACTAACAACTACATGTTATCGACAAAGAACAACAACTAACAGATCGACCAAATAAAAGGTCCCAAAGAGATGAGGAGAGAAATGAAAATGGCATCCGAATCTCAACGATATTGACAACAATTGAGAACTACTATAGGGCCGAGCATAATTAACAAAACAGAGAAGAAAACAAATACCTTTGAAGATGAGAGTGTTCGGCCGACTTGGGTTCGAAAAGAGTTGCGGTTGCATTTGAAGTCAAATAGACTTTAATTGGAATGTTTTCAAACGAAAACATTCCAATTAAAGTTTATTAACTTCAATTTCGTTCAATCCGCATGAAATCCCTAGTTTCTCAATTCTAGGGTTCTTGGGCTCGGGTTTGGGGCTTTTGTATTTCCGGTTAGATTCGAACCAAACCAATGTTAAGGGGAGTGTGGGGGAGGTATGAGGAGGCTGTGGTGTGAATTTGGTGAAGTTTGGCATAGTTTGGGTTTTGACTCGAATCTTTAGACGAAGATTCGAAGATTTCCGGAATGATTCGAGGCAAGGGAAGGCCGGATTCGTAATGGGGAAGGTGAGGGGAAGATTTGGTGTTAAAATGGAGGGGTTTGGACGACGGCCGCCGGCGGAGGCGATTTCCGGCCGGCGGCGTGCGGTGGTAGTGACGGCGGGAGGCGGCCGGTCTTGAAGAGGTATGAAGAATGAGTGTATTTTAGGGTTTGGGGGGGTTTGGGTTAATTTGGGTATATTGAAGTTGTATTTTTAATCCTGGCCGTTGGATAATAACAATCCAACGGCTCGGATCAAACAATGAGGGTGATGGGCGGTTCGGGTATGGGGTAGGATTTGGAGTTGATTTGGGCTGGGTAAGGGGTAGGATTTGGGCTAATGTTTGGGCTGATTTTGCTTGGACTTGGACAGAATTTGTTATGTATTTATCCTCTTTTTTTTCTTTTAATTCCTAATTCAAACCTAAAAAATTCTAAGTTAAATTACCTAAAATCCTAAGTAATATACATATATATATATATATATATATATATATATATATATATATATATATATATATATATATATATATATATATATATATATATATATATATATAGATATATATATATATATACTAACCTATATCGCAACTATTTTTTACTACAATTATCCTACATAATTACATATCACCTAAAAATGTAAATCGCATAATTTGATACCAAACACTAAAAATGCAACACATAATGTATATATTTTTTGTATTTTACTAATTTAACAAATAAACACGCACACAAAACATGCAGATTTAAGATAAAAAATAACACAAAAATCACAAAAATCATGCCCAACACGAAACTATTTTTATTTTGAATTTTCTGGGAGTACTTCTCAGGTAAGGCAAAAATCACGTGCTCACAGCTGCCCCTCTTTGCGCGTAAACATGAAGAGTTTTCGTGCAAAGATAAGTGAGCGTATATAAGCGATTTTTGCCCATTCGAGCACTCCGTATGAAGCATTTTGGAAAAGTTTTTGACCGAACCTTGCTTCAGAGGTCTCCTACATATCCCTGGCTAAAAGGGAATCAGGTCAATGTAGTTCGGGAAGTTTTGGTAGCTGGGACTACCGTGACTGCTGTGATCTTGCTGCTACTGTTGTTGTTGCTGTTATCACTGCTTACCGATCTCCTCATTACATCGTGCTAAAATAAAACAAGAAGCTAGGCTAGCCTACGGATCGCATGATCCTATCTATCTTCAACTTGCTTTTGCCGCCTTGCTTTTTGTTGGCTTGATTGTTTCTTCTGATGTTTCTTCTCTTCTGCCAATTGTTATTTCGGCCTATCTTGATTGCCGAACTCCGACCGTTGGTCCCTTCCTTGTGATCTCCGAACTATTCTCCTTCGACGTCTGAATCTATCTTTCTGATCCTTGTTGCCTTCCTTCTGCTTACAAACTTGGATTCATGTTGGGGATCTCTGTTATACTCTACTGCTTTCCCCACACAACTTCGAAAGTAAATTGTCACTCCATTCTTCAGGCGGGCTCCTGACTTCAACATCTTTTGAAAATAAATCGCCATTCCTCTCTTCAGGCGGGCTCCTGACTTCAATAACATCTTTTGAAAATAAATCGCCATTCCTCTCTTCAGGCGGGCTCCCGACTTCAATCATCAACTCTGAAAATTAAACGCCATTCCTCTCTTCAGGCGGGCTCCTGACTTCAACGTCAACTTTTGAAAAAAGAAAATAAATCGCCATTCCTCTCTTCAGGCGGGCTCCCTGACTTCAACAATATCTTTTGAAAATAAATCGCCATTCCTCTCTTCAAGCGGGCTCCTGACTTCAACCATCAACTCTGAAAATTAAACGCCATTCCTCTCTTCAGGCGGGCTCCTGACTTCAACAACATCTTTTGAAAATAAATCGCCATTCCTCTCTTCAGGCGGGCTCCTGACTTCAACAACATCTTTTGAAAATAAATTGCCATTCCTCTCTTCAGGAGGGCTCCTGACTTCAACAACAACTTTTGAAAAAATAAATCGCCATTCCTCTCTTCAGGCGGGCTCCTGACTTCAACAACATCTTTTGAAAATAAATCGCCATTCCTCTCTTCAAGCGGGCTCCTGACTTCAACATCAACTTATAAAATAAATCGCCATTCCTCTCTTCAGGCGGGCTCCCGACTTCAACAACATCTTTTGAAAATAAATCGACATTCCTCTCTTCAAGCGGGCTCCTGACTTCAACATCAACTTAGAAGATAAATCGCCATTCCTCTCTTCAGGCGGGCTCCTGACTTCAATCATCAACTTTGAAAATAAAACGCCATTCCTCTCTTCAGGCGGGCTCCTGACTTCAATCATCAACTTTTGAAAATAAATCGCCATTCCTCTCTTCGGGCGGGCTCCCGACTTCAACAACATCTTTTGAAAATAAACGCCATTCCTCTCTTCAGGCGGGCTCCTGACTTCAATAACATCTTTTGAAAATAAATCGCCATTCCTCTCTTCAGGCGGGCTCCTGACTTCAACAACATCTCACTAACTCCATCCCATCCATGTCGCCTTCCTTTGCTTCCTGCACCACTTTCTTCTTCCTGCATCGCTTCTTGGGCCATCCTTTCTTCCGAATTACCTTGTTTTGGAATTGCTTTCCTCCCGGGTTGTGTTATTTTTCTCTTGACTGCTGGGGATGTCTTTGGAACTAATTACTTACCTGCTGGGGTAATGCTGCCGGGGAAAATCTTCTTTATTTCCTCCTTTTCTACTTCCTTCAGAACCTTTATTCTCTCTCGAGATCGCTGGGGATTGAAGTGTCATCAGCTGGGGATTACCCTGTCGGGGATCCCCTTTCCTTCTTCCTCTTTCCAAACCTCCTTCGGGGCTCGCGCTTCGCTCCCTTGAAAAACTTGTAGGATATAATGCTGCCGGTGAAATCTCGAAATCAGTGTTTCATTTTCCGAGGACCGCTGAGGGTGATACCGGCTTCTTGCCTTTCTGAACGCAAGCTTCCTCGTCTTGTCCTGTCTGTCGGGGGTATAATTTCATCTATCACAGCTTGTTGTTTTCTTTCTTTCAAATCTGCTGGGATAACCGGGTTCAAAGATCATTTCCTCGCGTTATCTAGCTTCTTTCCCTAACCAAGTATTTGGTTTCGAGAAAATTTTCGCAACAGGAGAAAATTTTCTGCCCTAGTTTGAGAATCTTCTTCGTGGCATGCTTTGCTGCTGACAACCCCTTTTTTCCCTATTTCAAATCAAAGAAAAATTGGTTAGTTTTAAAATGTGGTGGCTGGTTGTGGTGCTCCTGCTGGGGATTGTTCTCCTCCTCTTTCCCTGCTCTGTGTTTCATTATCAGAACTTGCTGGGGATGTTATTATTTGATGATACTCATGCTGGGGATGGGTTTTCCATTTATCCTTTCCCCGTTCTGTGTTTCTCAACTTGCTGGGGGTTATTTTGTCGAAGATGAGATTTCCTTTCTTCCTTTACCACTCTGTGTTGTCCGACCACCTCGGAACTTGCTGAAGATAACACTGCCGGTAGATTTTCATTTCCTCAAAATTGGTGTTTCACTCTTCTTGAAGGTTGTTGAGGATGACACTAGTTCGAAGACCATTTCCCTTAAGACTTTCCTTCTTCCCTAAGTGGGTATTGACTTCCAGAAAATTTTCAAACTTGAAAAGAAAATTTTCTGCCCCAGTTTAATAATCTTCTTCGCACCCTACTTCTCCGCCGTCAATGGCATTTCCTTGCTTTGCATAATAATTGGAAAGTTGGTGGCAAGTTTTGAAGTCATTTCTCACTTGTTCTGACTAAACAGACCTTGATGGGGAATTTTTGATAAAAATGAGAAAGATAAAAAGAAACAAAATAGAAGACAAAGGAAAAAGAAAATGACTCTCTAGCAAGAAATATCTACAAAACTTATCAAACGCGAATACCAACTCCACCGGTCATGACATGCACATATGGTCTATCCTTCGTCGTTAATTGCCTTTCACGATTTCTGTCTCGTGATTTCCATCTGATTATCACCTTTATTCGACTTGTAGTGCCCGAAGGGTTTTCACTTTCAAGCCTCTCTCATTTTGATTTTCTCTCAGCTTTCGTCGTCTTATGATGCCTGTGAAGGTTTTCACCGGTAAGACTCTCTCATTTGTATCACTTTTAGCTGGGGATTGGGGTGTCACTGCCAAGACTCTCTCGTATTTCCTTTCTGCTGAGAATCAACGTCTTTTCTGCCGAGAATCAACGTGTTATATTATGATAGGACTCTATCCCTCGCCTGACGCGGCATCTTTTGAAGACTGATCGGAAGGTCTTTCTTTGGACCGTAATGTGGGATTTGGATAGGGTTAGAAAGAAATGGTATTGAAGGCTCAAAACAAAATCAATTTTGGGTTCAAAATTTACAACCTTCGGACCTAAATTTATTTACAATAAACACAATTTTTCTTTGCCCCAATTTTATACTTGGGGATTTTTATTTCTTTATTTACACTATGACCGAGCTGTGAAGCGCCTACGTATCCTCTTTAAGGAATCAGGTCAAACGTAGTTCCTTTTTTTTTTTTTTTTTTTTTTTTTTTTTTTTTTTCACACATTTTTCTTTTTCTTTTCTTTATCTCTTTTTGTTGTTTTCTTTTTCTTTACTTTTCTTTATCCCTTTCTTCTTTTACCTTTCAAACTTGTGTTTCTAGTCTTTGCAACTAATTCCGAAGGAGGGGATGAAAGAATTTAAAATAAGGCTCAAAGGGTTGACGATGGATAAAGTGTTTAGATAGCAGAACAAAATGCCTTCGTCATTCCAATCTTCAAAACATGCCAAGTGTAAACAACACAATTAACATTCGTCATATCTTTAAAGCACAGTTGGACAACACTCTCATTTTCATTATTGTGAATGACCCCACGTCGATTTGGCCAGCTTGCCTTTAACTATTTCCTTTTTAGTTGCCCCGGTTTCACATGACTCGGGATCCAAATAATGTCAAATTGTTTTTATTCCCTTTAAATGACCCGATCATCTTCCAATTGCTTCATGATTAACTTTTAGAATTCAGCCATAATTATGTGTGCGCATGTCATGTCACTAGATTCGGCGTTTGAGCACAAGACAAATCTAAAGGGTAAACAGAACTAAACAGATAAAATGACCGGAAGTAACAAAAGACCGAAAGCTTCATTAAACTAATGACGAAATGGTTCAATGATAAAACAAGCAAAACAGACTAGAGTACAGCCCTGAAACAAAACTGGGCAAGACCAAAGCAAACTACTAGGACAAAAGGGTTTGACCACAAGAAAACCCTGAAAATAACTCGGACAACAAAAATGACGACAAAACGAACCACCAAAGCTCCATCTAGCTGACCAAAAGATGGAGTATCTTCCCAATTACCAAGCACAACATTTTAGCCACTAAGTTCTGCATCAATATTTCCAAGGCTGCCATCTGCTTCAACATTTTTAGCTCCAGTCGGTACACCCCCCAGGGGATTTGTGTGCCCCATGTCATCATCATCGACCACAATCAACCACCCTTTTTGAATCATTCTTTCTATTTCCTTTTTCAAGGTACGGCAACTCTTAATATCGTGCCCTCTGACATTGGAATGGTATGCACATCGTGCAGTAGGATCGAAGCTTCTTGCACGTGGATCGGGAGTGTATTCGGGGAGCGGCGTAATCGGGCCGACATGTTTTAACTTTTCAAACAGACTTGCATAGGACTCTCCGATAGGGGTGAGCCCCTTTTCTCGCTTCAGCAACCTTTCCTCCCTAAACGCCTTATTTGGCCTGAAACCTGACCCGGGGGGTTTCCGGTATGTTCGTGGGGGTTGGTAAGCCTTTTGTGGAGCTGGGTACCCGGAAGGTGAAGTACGATTTTGGTTGTCCCGGGGAGAGTAGTGGTGTTGGGGACGGGAGTAGCGTTGTGAAAACATAGTTGGGGGACGAGTAATTGAGCTACTCGAATGGCTGGAGAAGTTGTGATAGGCGGGTATATATGGAGAGTGTGGGGGATCATCTGGCATCGGGTTCATTGTACGGGTAAGGACAGAGTCCAGGAAGCTAGGTGGTGGCGGGGGTGGTGCTTTCCCATCCATCCACGCCCGATACATATCAGCCACATGTTGTCTCAATATCTTGACTTCTTCTACTAACCCGTGGTTCCGTTCAACCAGCTGTTGTTGGGTATCGGTATCAACCCACTCAGTCTTGAGATTATCTGCCATTGTCCTCTGACTTTGTCTTACAGGGAAGAGTTATTTTAGAACCACAACCAACCACCTTTCGGTAAATGGACACAACAAAGCGAAGTCATCACGTTAGCGTTAGGGCATTTGACAGACAGGTGAATTTTTTTTTTTTTTTTTTTTTTTTTTTTTTTTTTTTTTTTTGGTTATGGAAATGGTCGAATCCTATGTGGATTGCCTACGTATCATGACCCCGCATGAATCAGACCGAGCGTAGTTCTTGCAAATTAATGCAAGAAATAAAGAGATGTTTATTTTGTTTTTTTTTTTTGAAGGAAAATTATAGAAGCCGACTCCAACTACAAACTTGTGTAGGAGATTTCTACAAGACTAAGAATATTTTTGGTGTCAATTATGACTTTCTACAAAATTGGCCACATAATGGCTTATTTGACAAAATGACTATTTTTGCAAAATTTATTTAAGAAAGATAAACTTGAAAATTTTTTTTTTCATTCCGTGGCTCATGGGGCATCGTCCGGCATCACCATAAACCAACACAAGAATATTTTCATAAATTGGCCATATAATGGCTTATTCAGACAAAGTGGCTCTTTTTTGCAAAATTTTATAAAGAAGATGCAAATTCAAAATTTTTATCCTGGGGCCTATGGGGCATCATTCAGCACCGACACAGGCCAATACAAGACCGAAGAAGTTCAAATGCCAAAAGTGGCTATTTATGCAAGGACCGGCCATGTAATGGCTTATTGGATAAAGTGATTATTTTTGTAAAGTTGAGTGATGACTCAAAACTTGATTTTTTGCGGATACAGCCTTTCGACATTTCCGCGAGGGAATATTTTCAGGCTGTGTCCAAAATTATTTACAAATGACTCAAAGTGGCTATTCTTGTAAAAAGCCTTCCGGTGTCTTTTTGAGGGACATTCGGCTTATTTTAAGCAAGAATAGCATCACCCGACTTATTTATAACAAAATCAAAAAAAAAAAAAATTTGGTTATTTTTGCAAAAGGGGTATGAACCCGGACTTGATTTTGCGGCTATGGCCTTGCAACATTTCCACAAGGAATATTTCAAGGCTGTGCCCGCAAATTATTAAAAATGATTCAAAGTGGCTATTTTTGCAAAAACAGCCTTCCGGCGTCCTTTCGGAACATTCGGCTATTTTATAAAACAGAATCACTTCGATTTATTGAAAACTAAAATTCAACATTTTTGAAAAAGGGTGGTAACCCCAACTTGATTTTTGCGGCCACGACCTTTCAACATTTTCGCGAGGGAATATTTCAAGGTTGTGCCCAAAAATTATTTATAAAGATTCAAAGTGACTATTTTTGCAAAAACAGCCTTCCGGCGTCCTTTCGGAACATTCGGCTATTTGCAAAAACGGCATCACTTTGATTTTATTGACAAAATTAAACACACATTTTTTTTTGATTTTTAAAAGGGGTGGTTGAACCCGATGAGGGTTGCCTACGTATCTCACCTAGTGGTGAGAATCAAACCTGCGTAGTTCGGTCAAACAAACTACATCTTTAAAGGAAACAAACTATTTATTATTTTTTCACACATTTTTTTTTTAAGTTTAAAACAATTTTTTTTTTTTTTTTTTTTTTTTTTTTAGTAAAAAAAACAAACTATTTTGATCAAACATTTTTTTTTTATTTTACAACAAACGTTTTTTTTCTTTTTAAGTAAGTAAAAAAACAAACTATTTTGAGACTATTTTTTTTTCATTTTCCTCAATATAAAAAAAAACGGTTAGCCTGCAAGTCTGAAGCAAATATATACGTAAAACAAACAGGATGCAGCAGGATGGTCTTTTCATTTCAGGTCACCTGTCCTAGACGGACCCAACCCCCGTGTTGAGTCCCCTAAGTCAAATGCAACATGATGCAAATAAACGTTCCTACTAGGGATCCGGCATGAAGCTTTGTTATTCTAGGTTTAAAAACCCGGGTTTATTGTTCTAGACCTGGCTTACCCGAACGGACAACTCGAGCCGAGGAGGAGGCAGCAACCCGGGAATACAGAAGCTTCACCGGTTTTGCAACTTATCCAAACCTCGTTCTAAAATGGGAATTAGACACTATACAGAAAAGAAGTCACACGAAGTGCACCCTTCTTCATGATTTAGAAGACTCAGAGAGGAGATTGGTTCCAGCACAATTTATATGTACAGTTCACAAAATATCAAAGCAGTAAAAACAACATTTTGCACATTGATGCCAACATGTAAAAGAATCGGATAATAAAATATGCCAAATACAACAGTTATTCCGAGCTCGAATTCTAAAGATATCCCCAGCAGAGTCGCCAGAGCTGTCACACCTCTTTTTTACCGCACCCGCGAGGATGCAAAGAGTTTTTCCAATTAAAGGACAATCGAGATGGGATTTATTTTAATTATTTCAGAGTCGCCACTTGGGAGATTTATGGTGTCCCAAGTCACCGGTTAAATCCCGAATCGAGGAAAAGAATGACTCTATTTAATAGTCCGCGAACCAGAAATCCGGATAAGGAATTCTATTAACCCGGGAGAAGGTATTAGGCATTCCCGAATTCCGTGGTTCTAGCACGGTCGCTCAACTGTCGTGTTTGGCTTATTTATCTGCTTTTTACAGTTATGTACTTAGTGCGAATTAATATCCCTTTACCGCTTTATTATTGATTATGATTTACGAAAGAGAAAGTTGCTTAAAAATATGCTTCCGAATCACGTCACATGAAATGCGCCCGGATCCTCGACATATTCTTATTCAACATTTCGGGGTTTGGATTTGGGTCGCATGAAATGCACACCCGTATTTAAGAAGGTAGAACTAAAATATGCGCCCGGATCGATTACTTATTTACACCGTTGAGAAGGACGTGATATTCGTTAAGAAATGACACATCTCAAAATCTAAGTATTTTATATGTACATTTATGAAGGCTGTGCGATTAGTGTAACTATTGGGCGAGGCGCACCTTTGATTCAAATCTAAAGCGAACTACATCCCACTGTATTTTACTTAGGAGTTGATTCCAAATTATTTAAAACTTGCTACGAATCACACCACATGAAATGCGCCTGTGGTTCTTGACATGCTTTATTTAATCTTGTTCAAAATTGGAGTCGGGTCACATGAAATGTACCCCCGATTCCTTTAATCTAATTACGTCGCTCAGTTGAGCAACAATGCACCAATTCCTACAATGTGACAAAATCCTACCCAACTATGACTGATTCATGGCAACGTGGATAGCTATGCGATCTTAGTCTACGAAAACTACTGTGAAGATCAATTAATGGTTTCAAGACCGTAATGTGATAGCTTGCGTTTTAAAGTTTTTCACCTAGCTAAGCTAAGTGATATACTATTACTACATTACTGGCCATTACAAATGTTCTTGCGTTGGTTTTTCTACTATTACATTCTACAATACAACAAAAACCTCAAATCTAAACTAATACTAACAATGATAACAGTGTTGAACTATACAGTATACAATGGCACTGAAATTTAACTGAGGCTTCGCTTTCATTCAACCAAGTCACCATTACAGCTTCTAATCGAATAAAGGAATACCTGGAAGTCACAATGAGTAAAAATCAGTTGCAGCAGCAGAAGATACGACAACAACAACAGCAACAGGACAGTACACCAACAACAGTGGACACCCAGCAACAAGTCCAGAGACACAAATGCAATAAATCAATACCAAACCCAATCCAAGCCAATAAAACAGTGTCCAGGGGTTTAAGAGTATATCCAGGAAGGAACAATTGAAACCCCGACAAGACTCAAACACCAAACAATCCAATGTTATGCTCAACTATGTCGCAGGGCCTAAAAGTAACACCAAAAGATCCCAACAGCCTTATGTTAACTTCCAGAACACCTGACAATTGCTTCAAGGGCTTCAACAAGCCAATGTCGTATCAAGTTCTAACTCCAAAGACTTAAAAGTTGACTGAAACAGTGAGCCCGAGAAGCAGAATGTTTCCTCACTTTTTATCTCAGAACATGTATTACTTTTCTCTCTATGTGTATCTGCATACCCGTTTGTGTGTATATAGATACCTATATTGGATCGGACCGCACGCCGCAGGAATGTACATGTAATATACATGTAATATACATGTGGGACCGGACCGCACGGCGCAGTATTATCGCGCTTGGGTCGGCAGGAGCCCCTTCGGAGTCCGAGTCCGCACACATTCCGGTGAGCGCCGGTATATTATGGGATCGGGCCGCACGCCGCGACAGTATAATTATATATGTATATATATGTATATATATTGGGTCGGACGCACGCCGCGAGTGATATATGGCGGACACGGGCGCACGCGCGCACCATAGCGCTGGGCCTAGGGAGCCCCTCCGGTGCTGTATACACCCCGGTGAGCGCCGTCGACGTTAAATGGAGCGGGCCGCACGCCGCAGCGGTATATGTAATGGAGCGGGCTGCACGCCGCAGCGGTATATGTATTGGAGCCGGCTGCACGCCGCAGCATTATACTTACTAATATCCTTATAAATACGTAAATACTTATGTGTTATAGACAAATGTATATGTCTCTATATATTGAGATGGCTGTACACTGTAGTGGTACGAGTGAGGATGTGGTCAGTGTGGGACCCAGTTGAGATGGATATGGACTGGAGATCAGAGAACTCATTGTAGTGATGACTTACCTGTGGGGGTTTGCCTTAGAACTGTTTAGTGACAGTACAGGAGTTCTTACTTCCAGTTATTATTTATTATTGCTGCTCACCGAGTTGAAATATACTCACCCCACTCCCCTGCATTTTTTTTTGTGTGCAGATATACAGGTTCAGAAGGGCAGTTGAGCTGTCGCAACTGCTTTATTATCCCCGTTCTGAGGAGACTTCGAGGTAGCTGCCGACGTCCGCAGGACCCGATATCCCTTCCTACTGTCTTTGATTATGTATTGTTATTTCTTTCCGCTCTGAGCTTTGGTTGTAAACCGTATTACACTTATGTTCGGTAGAGGCTCATGACTCTTGACCCTTCGGTCTATGGGAGTTGGTATGCGTTGGGACTTGGTTTCCCCGTTTTTGATATATCCATTATTGTTAATTTACAATTGTTATGTTTAAATGGGATAAGGCGAGCTCATAGCTCTATGATTGTTGTTGATTGGTCGGGCTGGCCTAGCAGTGTGCTGGGCGGCAACTGAACATTTGGAAATGGGCACAGATCTTTGTAAGCAACACTGACTTGGTTGCCTAAACCATGCATATTCCTGAAGGATTGCTCCAAGCTTTTGACTTTCCGAATAACTTCCTCATGCTCCAAACTTTTGAAGTGCTTTTCCGGTTCTGCAGGGTTATCCCAGTGAGGGGTGTGTGAATGCGGTTCAGGAGCCTTAAAGGTAGGCTCAGGATCATAACAATGATTGTCATGTATTTGAAAAAGCGGTTCAACGGACGACTTCTGTAAAGTAGAAGGTGGAGGTGCCACGAAAACAGGGGTGACCGGAGGAGGAGTATTTTGTCTAGCTGGTGGAACCTGGGATGTATAAGGGTTTTCCCCTTGATAATATGGATAGATTGGTGCACTTGTCGAGGGATCAATATGCGGACGCTCTGGAGCTGGTGTAAGACAGAAGGTTTGGTGGTGACTGTCCCCTAGCCCAGGCTAGGTGCATCTCTGTTATTTGCTGTCTTAACCGGTCCACCTCATCTTTCATTATCTGTATCTCTATTTTCTCTCCATCGAGACTTTTGCCGGAACTAGACATGCTTGCTAGAATTGGCCCTTTTGATCTAGTACGGTAATGGTGGCTGGCCAGTATATTCTGTCAAGTCAACTGCTAAACTTTTCTGAAATCGCAACAAACTTGTTAGTTTACTGAGTTTAACAGATATGTTATAGCACGTAGGATGCAATGCACCTAGCCAGTTAACCATATACGTATTCACCGCATGCGTCATTCCAGTTTTTCTTTTCAATTATCCTTGAAAACCTCTCTTGTTATTAACTTCCATTTTTTTTCTTTTTTTTTCTTTTTTTTTATATATATATACATATACAGTTGTGGTCGAATCTTATGGAGATTGCCTACGTATCATGACCCCGCATGAATCAGACCGAGCGTAGTTCTTGCAAATTAATGCAAGAAATAAAGAGATGTTTATTTTGTTTTTTTTTTTTGAAGGAAAATTATAGAAGCCGACTCCAACTACAAACTTGTGTAGGAGATTTCTACAAGACTAAGAATATTTTTGGTGTCAATTATGACTTTCTACAAAATTGGCCACATAATGGCTTATTTGACAAAATGACTATTTTTGCAAAATTTATTTAAGAAAGATAAACTTGAAAATTTTTTTTTTCATTCCGTGGCTCATGGGGCATCGTCCGGCATCACCATAAACCAACACAAGAATATTTTCATAAATTGGCCATATAATGGCTTATTCAGACAAAGTGGCTCTTTTTTGCAAAATTTTATAAAGAAGATGCAAATTCAAAATTTTTATCCTGGGGCCTATGGGGCATCATTCAGCACCGACACAGGCCAATACAAGACTGAAGAAGTTCAAATGCCAAAAGTGGCTATTTATGCAAGGACCGGCCATGTAATGGCTTATTGGATAAAGTGATTATTTTGTAAAGTTGAGTGATGACTCAAAACTTGATTTTTTGCGGATACAGCCTTTCGACATTTCCGCGAGGGAATATTTTCAGGCTGTGTCCAAAATTATTTACAAATGACTCAAAGTGGCTATTCTTGTAAAAAGCCTTCCGGTGTCTTTTTGAGGGACATTCGGCTTATTTTAAGCAAGAATAGCATCACCCGGCTTATTTATAACAAAATCAAAAATTTGAACATTTTTTGGTTATTTTTGCAAAAGGGGTGTGAACTCGGACTTGATTTTGCGGCTATGGCCTTGCAACATTTCCACAAGGAATATTTCAAGGCTGTGCCCGCAAATTATTAAAAATGATTCAAAGTGGCTATTTTTACAAAAACAGCCTTCCGGCGTCCTTTCGGAACATTCGGCTATTTTATAAAACAGAATCACTTCGATTTATTGAAAACTAAAATTCAACATTTTTGAAAAAGGGTGGTAACCCCAACTTGATTTTTGCGGCCACGACCTTTCAACATTTTCGCGAGGGAATATTTCAAGGTTGTGCCCAAAAATTATTTATAAAGATTCAAAGTGACTATTTTTGCAAAAACAGCCTTCCGGCGTCCTTTCGGAACATTCGGCTATTTGCAAAAACGGCATCACTTTGATTTTATTGACAAAATTAAACACACATTTTTTTTTGATTTTTTTTTTTAGGGGTGGTTGAACCCGATGAGGGTTGCCTACGTATCCCACCTAATGGCGAGAATCAAACCTGCGTAGTTCGGTCAAACAAACTACATCTTTAAAGGAAACAAACTATTTATTATTATTTTTTTTTTCACACATTTTTTTTTTTTAAGTTTAAAACAATTTTTTTTTTTTTTTTTTTTTTTTTTTTTTTAGTAAAAAAAACAAACTATTTTGAAACATTTTTTTTTATTTTACAACAAACATTTTTTTTTCTTTTTAAGTAAGTAAAAAAACAAACTATTTTGAGACTATTTTTTTTCATTTTCCTCAATATAAAAAAAACGGTTAGCCTGCAAGTCTGAGGCAAATATATGCATAAAACAAACAGGATGCAGCAGGATGGTCTTTTCATTTCAGGTCACCTGTCCTAGACGGACCCAACCCCTGTGTTGAGTCCCCTAAGTCAAATGCAACATGATGCAAATAAACGTTCCTACTAGGGATCCGGCATGAAGCTTTGTTATTCTAGGTTTAAAAACCCGGGTTTATTGTTCTAGACCTGGCTTACCCGAACGGACAACTCGAGCCGAGGAGGAGGCAGCAACCCGGGAATACAGAAGCTTCACCGGTTTTGCAACTTATCCAAACCTCGTTCTAAAATGGGAATTAGACACTATAGAGAAAAGAAGTCACACGAAGTGCACCCTTCTTCATGATTTAGAAGACTCGGAGAGGAGATTGGTTCCGGCACAATTTATATGTACAGTTCACAAAATATCAAAGCAGTAAAAACAACATTTTGCACATTGATGCCAACATGTAAAAGAATCGGATAATAAAATATGCCAAATACAACAGTTATTCCGAGCTCGAATTCTAAAGATATCCCCAGCAGAGTCGCCAGAGCTGTCACACCTCTTTTTTACGCACCCGCGAGGATGCAAAGAGTTTTTCCAATTAAAGGACAATCGAGATGGGATTTATTTAATTATTTCAGAGTCGCCACTTGGGAGATTTATGGTGTCCCAAGTCACCGGTTAAATCCCGAATCGAGGAAAAGAATGACTCTATTTAACGGTCCGCGAACCAGAAATCCGGATAAGGAATTCTATTAACCCGGGAGAAGGTATTAGGCATTCCCGAATTCCGTGGTTCTAGCACGGTCGCTCAACTGTCGTGTTTGGCTTATCTATCTGCTTTTTACGGTTATGTACTTAGTGCGAATTAATATCCCTTTACCGCTTTATTATTGATTATGATTTACGAAAGAGAAAGTTGCTTAAAAATATGCTTCCGAATCACGTCACATGAAATGCGCCCGGATCCTCGACATATTCTTATTCAACATTTCGGGGTTTGGATTTGGGTCGCATGAAATGCACACCCGTATTTAAGAAGGTAGAACTAAAATATGCGCCCGGATCGATTACTTATTTACACCGTTGAGA
Organism: Nicotiana noctiflora; assembly: GCA_032618575.1. Classification (NCBI taxonomy): domain Eukaryota; kingdom Viridiplantae; phylum Streptophyta; class Magnoliopsida; order Solanales; family Solanaceae; genus Nicotiana; species Nicotiana noctiflora. Next base: position 41,736 of record JASVEL010000565.1, on the reverse strand, counting down.
AGGACGTGATATTCGTTAAGAAATGACACATCTCAAAATCTAAGTATTTTATATGTACATTTATGAAGGCTGTGCGATTAGTGTAACTATTGGGCGAGGCGCACCTTTGATTCAAATCTAAAGCGAACTACATCCCATTGTATTTTACTTAGGAGTTGATTCCAAATTATTTAAAACTTGCTACGAACCACACCACATGAAATGCGCCTGTGGTTCCTGACACGCTTTATTTGCTCTTGCCCAAAATTGGAGTCGGGTCACATGAAATGTACCCCCGATTCCTTTAATCTAATTACGTCGCTCAGTTGAGCAACAATGCACCAATTCCTACAATGTGACAAAATCCTACCCAACTATGACTGATTCATGGCAACGTGGATAGCTATGCGATCTTAGTCTACGAAAACTACTGTGAAGATCAATTAATGGTTTCAAGACTGTAATGTGCTAGCTTGCGTTTTAAAGTTTTTCACCTAGCTAAGCTAAGTGATATACTATTACTACATTACTGGCCATTACAAATGTTCTTGCGTTGGTTTTTCTACTATTACATTCTACAATACAATTAAAACCTCAAATCTAAACTAATACTAACAATGATAACAGTGTTGAACTATACAATATACAATAGCACTGAAATTTAACTGAGGCTTCGCTTTCATTCAACCAAGTCACCATTACAGCTTCTAATCGAACAAAGGAATACCTGGAAGTCACAATGAGTAAAAATCAGGTTGCAGCAGCAGAAGATACGACAACAACAACAGCAACAGGACAGTACACCAACAACAGTGGACACCCAGCAACAAGTCCAGAGACACAAATGCAATAAATCAATACCAAACCCAATCCAAGCCAATAAAACAGTGTCCAGGGGTTTAAGAGTATATCCAGGAAGGAACAATTGAAACCCCGACAAGACTCAAACACCAAACAATCCAATGTTATGCTCAACTATGTCGCAGGGCCTAAAAGTAACACCAAAAGATCCCAACAGCCTTATGTTAACTTCCAGAACACCTGACAATTGCTTCAAGGGCTTCAACAAGCCAATGTCGTATCAAGTTCTAACTCCAAAGACTTAAAAGTTGACTGAAACAGTGAGCCCGAGAAGCAGAATGTTTCCTCACTTTTTATCTCAGAACATGTATTACTTTTCTCTCTATGTGTATCTGCATACCCGTTTGTGTGTATCTATGTCTAAACCTCTCTTTAAATGCTTTCAGAAGGCCCTCTACTCTTAGTGTCTAAGCCTGTGCCCTTCTCCCTCTGTTAGCCTCCTTCAAGCTCTAAAAAAAAAAAAACCCCGTCCCCTCCTCTGCAAACCCCTGCTCTATATATAACCAAAACAGACCAGCAGAAAGCCACCTTGCCCATCCCTCTCTGCCAAGCCCACTAGCCCATGTGTTCTTAGCCACTAAGTTTTGTCAAGTGTGGGCTTTTCTATTAAAAACTCCCTAAGTGTAAAGCCTAGGTGGATACCTGCTGTCTAGCAGGTTCCACTGGCCCTAAGCATGTGCATTCACTATGGATTTCCTAAGTTTCTATCAGTTATAACGTACAACCACTAGTTTCAATACACCAATCCTAACAAACAGGCATAAAAGCTCAATTCAGCCCAAGATAAGCCACTGCCCGTGATTTCCCACAAACAACTCGTGAATTCAAGCGACGACATTTAATCGACACAACACATAGCAATGATAACAGATTAATTGGCTAACAATGATTCTGAAATTTCAGCAATAATGACAAACAACTATTCGACGACGCTACTTGACGCGAACACGTATTTGACAACATTCGATTAACCGATTACGATATGTGTAATCGACAACCAAAATCCGATAAAACAGTGACCAACAGATTTTCGGACAGCATTTCATAAATCCAATAACTTGACGATATTAACAACGAATTGAATTCGACTAACAACTACATGTTATCGACAAAGAACAACAACTAACAGATCGACCAAATAAAAGGTCCCAAAGAGATGAGGAGAGAAATGAAAATGGCATCCGAATCTCAACGATATTGACAACAATTGAGAACTACTATAGGGCCGAGCATAATTAACAAAACGGAGAAGAAAACAAATACCTTTGAAGATGAGAGTGTTCGGCCGACTTGGGTTCGAAAAGAGTTGCGGTTGCATTTGAAGTCAAATAGACTTTAATTGGAATGTTTTCAAACGAAAACATTCCAATTAAAGTTTATTAACTTCAATTTCGTTCAATCCGCATGAAATCCCTAGTTTCTCAATTCTAGGGTTCTTGGGCTCGGGTTTGGGGCTTTTGTATTTCCGGTTAGATTCGAACCAAACCAATGTTAAGGGGAGTGTGGGGGAGGTATGAGGAGGTTGTGGTGTGAATTTGGTGAAGTTTGGCATAGTTTGGGTTTTGACTCGAATCTTTAGACGAAGATTCGAAGATTTCCGGAATGATTCGAGGCAAGGGAAGGCCGGATTCGTAATGGGGAAGGTGAGGGGAAGATTTGGTGTTAAAATGGAGGGGTTTGGACGACGGCCGCCGGCGGAGGCGATTTCCGGCCGGCGGCGTGCGGTGGTAGTGAGGGTGGGAGGCGGCCGGTCTTGAAGGGGTATGAAGAATGAGTGTATTTTAGGGTTTGGGGGGGTTTGGGTTAATTTGGGTATATTGAAATGGTATTTTTAATCCTGGCCGTTGGATAATAACAATCCAACGGCTCAGATCAAACAATGGGGTGATGGGCGGTTCGGGTATGGGGGCAAACCGGGTTTGGAGTTGATTTGGGCTGGGTAAGGGGTAGGATTTGGGCTAATGTTTGGGCTGATTTTGCTTGGACTTGGACAGAATTTGTTATGTATTTATCCTCTTTTTTTTCTTTTAATTCCTAATTCAAACCTAAAAAATTCTAAGTTAAATTACCTAAAATCCTAAGTAATATACATATATATATATATATATGTATAATATACATATATATATATATATATATATATACTAACCTATATCGCAACTATTTTTTACTACAATTATCCTACATAATTACATATCACCTAACAATGTAAATCGCATAATTTGATACCAAACACTAAAAATGCAACACATAATGTATATATTTTTTGTATTTTACTAATTTAACAAATAAACACGCACACAAAACATGCAGATTTAAGATAAAAAATAACACAAAAATCACAAAAATCATGCCCAACACGAAACTATTTTTATTTTGAATTTTCTGGGAGTACTTCTCAGGTAAGGCAAAAATCACGTGCTCACAAGTGTAATGCAAGTTAGCAACAAAAGAAGCTGGCGACCAGAATGCGAGTCAACAGTCCGAGATGATCAACAGAAGTTAGTCACAATGAAAAGGCAAGGAGTTAATCCAAGTGCAAAAGTTGAGGAAAGATGTGGTGTGCTCAAGACATGGCCGAGGTCACGAGCACTGCATACCTGGTCTTGATCCGAAAAGCAGCACCTGCAACTAGCAAGTATCAAGGTTCAAATTTAGAGTCTGCATGAAGCACCAACCAATACTCAAGATCAAGCTTCAGAAGACTTATAGATAGGAATCTTGTAACTAGTAGCCGATAGGCTTAGTTAGTCTTTCTCATGTTTTGATTTTTGATGTAATAGCAGGACCACGGACCGGAACTTCGATGGAACAGAACCTCGGACGGAACGACACCTCGACTGGCTCTCCACCTCGGTATACCCCTTCCTCACTCACTTTCGAACTACACGTGGCCTCATTCCTTTATAGCCAAGGATATGTAGGCAGCTCAGATACAAGGGCTCGGTCATATTCCTCTTCTTTTAGTTTAGTCCCTCCCAATAAGGGTCAGGTCAAAAACACTTGTCTAGTCGTTCTTTGTCCGAAAACTCTTTGTGTTTTCAGTCAAAGAGGGGCAGCTGTAAACGCGTGATTTTTGACCCTACCCGAGATTTTTTATATTTTTCAGCGTAAAATATTTAGTTTAGTTTTAATATAGCTATTTAACTAAATTTGACTCTTTGACTTTATTTTTACCTCAAAATGAAAAATAACAAAAATATGGTTTTATTAATGTTTCGTAGTCATTTTAAACTTGAAAAATACAAAAATAGTACTTTATATTTTTTATCTTTTTATAAAAAACGAAAATAATAAAAAAATAGTTTCATTAATATTTTGTAGTTATTTTAAACTTGAAAAATATAAAAATAGTACTTTTATATTTTTATCTTTTTATAAAAACGAAAATAATAAAAAAATAGTTTCATAAATATTTTGTAGTTATTTTAAACTTGAAAAATATAAAAAATAGTTTTATTTTAATTATAAGTATTATAGTTATTTTGATTACCTAGGATTAATTAAATAACACCATTCTCGGTTCCGGCGAAGAATAATATTCGAGTTCAAACTACCTGGTTTTATAGTTTTCGGACCGAGCCCGTAATAATTCGAGTCCACCACACAGAGAACACGGATAAAACCAACCCATACCCACACATGCACACACTATGGGGACAACACATAATGGGGATGGGGAATAAGAATAAAAAGACAAAAGAAAAATACAAAGGGAAAAAGACAAAAATAAAAAGACAAAACAAAAAAAACAAAACAAAAAAAAGGGGCTAAAATATAGTGGTCTCTCACGTGAAGTGAGAGACATTTTTGAACGAAAAGAGAAAGGAGATCATCTCTCTGTTAAAACTAAGGGGCTTCTTCAGAAAACAGGGGGAGAACACACAAGGGCAAATACAGAGGGCAACGAACACAATGGAGAGGACCTTTATCTCCATGATTCCTTTCTCTCCAACGACCTAAGCTTCAGCAACACTAACCAGTCATTCCCCTCATCCGAAAACAAAAATCAATCTGCCGATAAACACACACATAAACACACACGTACATTAGCGAAAATCAGAGGCGAAAAAAGGAAGAAAAACGAGTCAAATTAGCAGAAATACAGAGCTAATCCCTACTGCCTTTGCTTCTTTTTAGCCTAAGATCTCCAAACCAATTAAGAACAGTGGGTTGTAGGTGCTCGAATCCGAGTATGGGTTTGGGGATAGTCCATTTCGTTGTTTCGATTTCGGTTTTCTATTTGTCGTTGTAATTGCTTGGAGATTTCACTGCGATTCAAGGTCTTTGTTCAAACAAATTCGAGGTTGCCGTCAAGTTTGAGTTTCGTCAGGGTTTCTGTTCGTTAGCTTCAGTTCCGATTCTCTATTTTTGGGTTGGTTTCAATCTCCTCTACTGGGATTTTGAGGTTAGTTCCTAATTAAATTTTAATGATCCTTCTTTGTGTATATTGATATTAAATGAAGATCTGCTGGATATTTGGTCTACACAATGGTGTGTGTGGGAGTTGTTTCCGTTTGAGTTTTGTGTTGTCGCAATGTGAATGACTACTTATCTTTCTCCTTGTGAAACCTGTGTGAAGGAGATATACTTTCACCGATTATTTATTCTTATTTGGTTGTAGAATTTCAAGTTCTATGGATAATGTAGAAGTAAAACTATCACTTATCATATCTAGCAATTTAATGTCTTGTTGATCCAATATCCCTGTTGTCCCAATTTGTTGGTATTTTTGTGACTTATATATTTGGCTAAAATTCAAAGGGATGCGGTTTTATCCTTATCACTATGCACCATTCGCATATGATTTTCAAGATCTTGACCGATTAAAAATCCACTTCACAATTGGCAAGCCCTTCAAGCCTTTTGATCAGCTAATGGGTGTCCTTCCAGCTGCAAGTGCACAAGCACTTCCCTTTTCTTATAGGAAGTTGATGACAGATCCATTGTCCCCTATTGTAGACTTCTATCCTAGTGATTTTGAGCTTGATATGAATGGGAAGAGGCATGCTTGGCAGGCTGTTTGTAAGCTGCCATTTATTGAAGAGAGTCGTCTTCTATCTGCGATTGCAAATGTTGAAGATACTTTAACGGTTGACGAAAAGCACAGAAACAGTGTCGGCCTTGATATGTTGTTTGTTACTTGTCACATCCTCTAGCAACGAAGATCCTTGCTTTTTTGTGCAAGGAACAAGAACAATCCAATGTTGCCAAAGGCTAAAAAATGAAAAGGAAAATCAATCCCAAGTTCAGCCATGGAATGAATGGATTCATATATCTTTTTGGTACTCCATCCCATGCAACAAACAATTAGTTATGATTGCGTGGCTCTCGTTTTGAATTAGCTTTAGTTCAACTTTAGAATTTGAGGCGTTCCATTTAGCGGATTCCACGGCCTTTCCCGAACACAAAACGCGTTAGTATCTTTAGGCGCGTATTTAATAATCTTATCTCCTTAAACTCGAGTGCACATTTATGTGACTCAAATCCAAATCTCAACGGAGTCGAAATGTGTTGACAACCACGGGTGCATTGGTGCGACGTGGTTCGAGATACATTTTCACAACGTTGCAATTCTTTGTTAAAATAATAATAATAATAATTCTTATAATAATAATAATCAAAAGCGGTTAAAAGTTAAAATTTGCACAGAGGTTAAAGCACATTATAAAATCAGATAAATAGGCCAAATACGATGATTGAGCGACCGTGCTAGAACCACGGAACCCGGGAATGCCTAACACCTTCTCCCGGGTTAACAGAATTCTTTATCCGGATTTCTGGTTCGCGGACCGTAATATAGAGTCAAACCTTTCCTCGGTTCGGGATCAAACCGGTGACTTGGGACACCATTATTTTTCCAAGTGGCGACTCTGAATTTAATAAATTGATCCCGTTTCGATTGTCCTTTAATTGGAAAAACTCCTCGCTCCCTCGCGGGTGCGTAAAAAGGAGGTGTGACACCATGAATCAATCGTATTCCTTTTTATACCATTCTGGTTTATTAACAAGTCGTTCCATTTACCTAGTTTCCTTTCTGATTCATCTCTAATTTCATATCAGTCTTTACTATAGTACCATAATACATCAACTCATGTTACCACACGAGACTCGTACACAAGACCACACGGTCTAAGACCCATAGGCCACTGAATACTCTCTCAATATTTCCCAGAAGGATCACATCCTACAATACTTTATTTTGAAGAACCTCTTGCGATTTGAATTCGTTACCATTACCTTCCAATACGGATTACATAGTATCCCATCATTCACATAATATAACACAAGTACCGATCTCTTCTAACGAAACCGCCATCTTTAGCCACATGCACAATCTTAAGACACCTTACCGTTACAAGCAAAATCTGGAACACCACAGGACTATTCTTGGGTGTCATTCACCCTTATTCAGCTGTAATTCAACTGTCTTATGGAACAGAACCACTCGTACCTTGCTAGAACTCTGACACCGCAAAACATGTTTACATACAGATACCATTAGCTATCTTTCTTTTCTATTCACCGAACATTCTTTACCAACATAAGTTCACCACATCCTAGTATTTCTTCACATCTACGTAGCACCATAACCTTTATCAAAATTTCCCAACATACTTAGAGACAGAATCAACATAGCACACAATAGTGCAATCAGTTAATCAATAGCAACCTCCCCAACTTAGCTCGAAGCCATTCATCAAAGCACTTTCAACCACTCATATCAGTATTACTCAAGTGATGCCGAAATGTTAGTATGATATTAAACTCAAGTCATTTACAAGCTTCGACGGAGATTCGAATCATCAGAAATATTAACTCTTTTGCAATTCTTGCATTCATTCACACACAACAGTTACGCCCCCTCTTTAGGTGACAATCTTTTCTAAGTCCCGAATATTTCCAAAAATTTTGGCAGAGTTTCCTTTGTAAATTGGCCTATCCACCTGCCAGAGAATCACCAAACCATTCTAACAATACACCCACAACTCAACAAGATATCACAATGTATTTTAACAACATTAAATCTCAATACTACACGAATTATATCATCACAATTTATACTTGAACCTGCGATGTATCTGCTCAAATCATAACATATATCGAAATCACTTTAGTCTTCCTTCGTTTAAACTCGTTCCACTACACATAAGGCACTTTACCTTCCAATTAAGAGATATGATAATTATTTCTCACGCCTATAGCTAGGGCTACATATCAAATCACAATAAGAACTGAATACCTTACAGCTCTCCCATTATCAAACTGCCATTTGCACAATAAGGATCAATACCGATCATATGAACTTCATAATATCGACTCGCAAAATTAATACCTTGGTGCTCAAGCCATAGACAAGGATTCGGCCTCAAGTCCTCCCGACTGGCCCAACATGAACTCATGGAGATTATATCTCGCCCCTCGATCGGGGAATTGCAAGCCATAAGTCAATTATACTACTAAGCGCTCGATGCGTACACAGACGTGCGGAAGAAATTTCAAAAGCATATCTCAAGCCGAATCAAGTACGCACGATAAGAATTCCAAGAAATGTGAAGTGTTTCCTAAAGGTTCGCAGCCTCCCGAGGATAAGTACAGGCGTCCCCGTACCGATCCACAAGACTCTACTAACCGGCTCAAGACTCATGAGGCCTAGTAAACCTAGGCTCTGATACCAACTTGTCACGACCCCAAATCCGGTCGTGATGGCGCCTAGCACATTGCTAAGCCAGCCTCTGACCAATCAATAACAATAACGGGGCTAGAAGCTCTCTTTAGGCCATTTAAGCATAACAAGTCATAAGCAACAGTGATATAAATGTATCAAACAGGGAACCAAGTCCCAAAACATATTAACTCCCTCAGACCGAAGGGTCAAGAGTCATGAGCCTCTAAAGAACATAAGTGTAATAAGGTTTACAACCAAAGCTCGGAGCGGAAAGAAATAACAATACATAATCAAAGACAGTAGGAAGGAATATCGGGTCCTGCGGACGTCGGCAGCTACCTCGAAGTCTCCATAGAATGGCGATAACACAAGCAGTTGCAATAGCTCTACTGCCCTCCTAATCCTTTATATCTGCACACACAAAAATGCGGGGTAGTGGGGTGAGTATATTTCAACTCAGTGAGTAACAAAAATAAACAACGACTGGAAGTGAGAACACCTGTGCTATCACTATACAGTTCTAAGGGTAACCTCACAGGTACGTCATCACTATAATGAACACCCCTAATATCCAGTCCACATCTATGCCATCTAGGTCCCACACTGACCACATTCTCACTCATACCACTATGGTATACAACTATCTCAATATATATGGAGACATATACATATGTCTATATCATATTAGTATTTTAGTATATATATGAATATCCATAAGTATAATGCTGCGGCGTGCAGCCCGCTCCAATACATATACCGCTGCCGCGTGCAGCCATTTAACGTCGACGACGCTCACTGGGGGTGTGTGCAGACTTCGGAGGGGCTCCTTAGGCCCAAGCGCTATGATACAGTGGCGTGCAGCCAGGTCCACCATATATTACTGCGGCGTGCAGTCCGATCCAAATTATATATATATACATATAATATTATACTACCGCGCTCACTGGAATGTGTGCAGACTCAGACTCCGAAGGGGCTCCTACAGCCCAAGCGCAATAATACTGCGGCGTGCAGTCCGTCCCACATGTATATTACTGCGGCGTGCAGCCCGATCCAATATAGGTATATATATATATATATAATACCTCGCAATGGCTCCTCGATCCTATCCCAGTTAATATAGACCTGGCCTCTCAGGCTCACTCAGCTAGAATAAGGAATGTCTACCTCCAAGTACACATCTAGTATTGGCTCATGATATGCTATACAGTTATAACTATGGCCGAGTTTATGTATCCAACATGATATACTATGGCTGGGTGTATGTAGCCAGCATGATTTAAGGGTCGCCTAATTCTACAGGTCCCCTAATGTTCTACAAATCGGCACAAGGCCCCAAACATGGCTATTAGCCCAACTATACATTTATAATCTCATTATCAGGTCATAATACACAGAATACTATTAGTCGGGAATGACCAAGTCCAATCCCCAAATCACAATGCCACCACGCCCGTCTCATGACGTGTGTCTCATCTCTACATAGCCCTGTAAAGTGCAAGTACGGGGTTTCAAACCCTCAGTACATTATTTATTACCACCACTCACCTCGATCCGATAGAAGCCTTAATCCGCCTTGCGCTCGTCTCGCAATTCAATCACCTTGAATGCCGAATCTGCTCAAAAATCAATGAGAATACATCAATATAGGCTAATTAATCACGACCCATTCGAAATAACTCAATTTACATCAAAATTCCCAAAGTTGCCAAAACCCGAGCCCCGGGCCCACATTCCGAAAATTTACGAAATTTACATTTCTGGAACCCTCGTCTCGCCACGAGTCCATACATATAAAATTTACCAAAATCGGACTCCGTTTGCCCACTCAAATCCTTGTTTTTCTACAATTTAGGCCTAGGGTTAAAACCCACATTTAATCTTCCATTTACAGAGGATTAACCAAGGATTTCATGTTAAAAATGATGTAATTAAGCCACAAAACTTACCTCCAACGAAACCCCGATGATTTCCCAGCAATCTCCCGTCAATTTCTCCTCTTGGAACTCAAAAATGGAGGTTTTGCAAATGAACCCGTATGTGAAATGTTTCTGGTTTTAATTCACTGCCTGGGCCGTTTACACTATGCGATCGCATCCCATCCTTGCGATCGCGTAGAACAAATGATAGCTCGAAATCATTAAGGCTATGCGATCGCACTACCTCTCCGCGATCGCATATAACATCTCACCCAGGCTCCAAATTACTACTATGCGATCGCAAACTGACCACGCGATCGCATAGAACAATAAGCTTCTTAGGCACCCCTCCAATCTCTTCTATGCGATCGCACAAATGACCCTGCGATCGCATAGTGCCAGTTTCCATACCTATGCGATCGCATCTCCTATTACGCGATCGCATAGAACAACTCGGGGCTCACTTCCATCCTTCTATGCGATCGCAATAACCCTATGCGATCGCATAGAGCATCCGTCTGCAACAAAACCAGCAGCCAACAGCAGTTCCAAAAATGGTCCGTTTGGACCCCCGAAATCAACCCGAGGCCCCCGGGACCCCAACGAAAACCACCAACATACTCCAAAACACGATACGAACTTGTTCCAATCATAAAAACACCATCCTAAACATCAAAATCACCATTTCTACACGAATTCAAGCCTAAGTTTCTTCAAAACTTTCCGAATTACGCATTCAATCAAAAACCCGACCAAACGACGTCCGAATGACCTGAAAATTTGCAGGCATATCCAAAATCACCTAACGGAGCTACTGCAACTATCAGAATTCCATTCTGACTTTCGGATCAAAATCTCACCTACCGTTCGGATTTCGCCAAAATTCAACCTTAGCCAATTCAAGCCTATTTCTACACCGGATCTCCAAATTCAATTCCTATTGCTCTCCTAAGTCATAAATGATCCCCCGAAACTAGTCGAATCATCAGAATTCGGTTCCGAGCACTCTAACTTGATAGTCAACTCTAGGTTGACTTTCCATATTCAAACTTCCTTCAAACATGCTATTTGCTTCATTTTCAATTCAATTCACTCCTAACTCACGTGATAGGCTCTAACACTGATATAAAAGCAATAAAACATGTAATTGCAACATGACGGGGTGGTAATTCCCGTAACGATAGGCCGGGTCGTTACACCTTCGCTGGAACATTTCTTCAACCAAGATTACCTAGCTTTTTTGTATTAACAAAAAACTGCTAAAGCTGCTCAACAAAAATATCAATGAATTCTTCAAAAATATATTATCTTTTTAGGAAAAAATTTTGACCTCCCAAATATTTGAGCAAACAAACTAGGAGTCCGAAACTTTTTTGATATTTTTTTGGACAAAAAATATATTTTTACTACTAAAAAAATTTACCTAAATACCTAATTCACAGTACTTTACTGCGTATTACTTTAACAGAAATTTAGTCGTTAAAGTAATTTGCAGTAGAGTACTGCAAATTATTAAAAAAATATATATTTAACTAATTCGCAGTACAATACTGCGAATTGAGTACACTTTGATTTTTGGGCCCAGCAATTCACAGTACTATACTACGTATAAGCAACTCATAGAATAGTATTGTGAATTGCCTTAATAAAATAAAGGCCCTTCTTATTCTTCCCCAACATAATTTGCAGACCCCATTAAAAAACAAACAACCCATTGCTGCCCCCCTCAAATTAAAATTTATTTTGGCCCCACCCGTCGCCTAAAAAGCAAATAGTGTAGGTCCCACACACAAGACAAGCTTTGAATTCCTTCTTTCTGGTGCAAAAATTCTTTTTCAATCAAATTCAAAAACTTAAATCAATGTATTTTGATTTTGTTTATGTTGACACTCGTATAGTACATGCATATTTGTATTGTTTAAGATGTTACCATGTTAATTTGTGTTATGTTTATATTTAAATTTTTATCTTATTTATACCCGGATTGATTTATTAACATTGAGACAAAAAAATATTAAAATTTAATAATAATTTATATTGTTAATTAATGTTATATTTTTATTTGGTCAAATAATAAATAAATATTATTTATTTAATTTGTTGTTAATATTTGTATGTTATGTTTGTTATTTTTATATGTGATAGTGACCTTTTAGCATATTAAAATAAAGAGTCTTTTGGTGCAATAAAATATAGAGCCTTTTAGCATAGCGTGCAAAATATAGAGTCTTTTAGCTTAGTAAAATATAATGTCTTAAGTATGTAGTAACTACAAACTCTATCCAATAACACTTTACAAAATTAATTATTTAATTTATAAAAATAAACTTACAAAAGTAATAAATTAATATATGTTGTCAAATAACTCAAATATCGAGCCCCAAACTCATAAATAATTACTCAGTCCAATTTAATAATTAATTATTTAATTTATTAAATTAACAAAATTATAAAAATGCTGACACGCATAATAATTAAAAATAATTTGGTGCTACCGGGGGTCAATTATCGAGCCTGGGAACCCATACATAATTATTCAATCCAATTCAATAATTTTAATTTAATTATTTAATCTAACAAAATTCTATCGATACCTGAAATTCACACGCATAATAATTAAGCATAACTTGGTTGATTGGGCCTCAAATATCGAGCATGGAAGGTCATACATAATTATTAAGTCAAATTTTAAAAAATTTTAATTTATTTATTAAACAAATAAATTTCTAAAAAATATTTGAAGTGACACACATAATAATTAAGTATAGCTTGGTGCTACCGGGCCTCAAATATCGAGCCTGAAAGCCATTCATAATTATTAAGGTCAATTTAAGATTTTTTAATTTAACTAATTAAACTAACAAATTTCTAAAAAATATTGAAAATGACACACATAATAATTAGTATAGCTTGGTGCTACCGGGCCACAAATATCGAGGGTGGAAGAGCATACATAATTATTAAGTCCAATTCAAGAATTTTTAATTTAATTTATTAAACAAATAAATTTCTAAAAAATGCTTGAACGCACATAATAATTAAGTATAGCTTGGTGCTACCGGACCTCAAATATTGAGCCTGGAAGTCTCATAATTATTAAGTCCAATTCAAGAATTTTTAATTTAATTAATTAAATTAAAAAAACTTCTAAAAAATATTAAAAATGACACACATAATAATTAATTATTGCTTGGTGCTACCAGGCTTCAAATATCGAACGTGGAAGGGCATACATAATTATTAAGTTCAATTCAAGAATTTTTAATTTTGATTTATGAAATAAATAAATTTCTAGAAATTATTGAAAATGACACACATAATAATTAAGAATATCTTGGTGCTACCGGGCCTCAAATATCAAGCCTCAAATACTCAGTCCAATATTTCAAATAATTATTTAATTTATTAAACTAACACACACAATTAATTTTATTTAAATTATAGTAGACGACATGGCCTTTCTTCTGCATGCGCATCCTGGACCTGCCAAGGATCAGCTGTTAGTGTTGCAGGGCGACCATAGGTCCTCCTATGTATGGGAGGGACATCTATCGGAGTAGGCTCTTCCACTTAGGATACCTGATGATTTGTGTGAGTTCATCGCGAAACATCATTTCCATGCCCGCGTAGTCGCGCGCCTACATGATATGGGCTTCTATACTATTTTTTAGCTTGGACAGATCCAACTTGATTGGTCTCTTATCACGACATTGGTAGATCAGAGATGCACACTTTTCACTTGCCCACTAGAGATACCACCATCACGTTGTGTTCAGGTTTTGTACGGGTTGCGCGTAGATGGACTAGCCATGGCACTGCCCTAGTACATTAGATCCATGGTGCGTGCACAATTTTTGGATATGATGGGGCAGTTTACTGGTATAGACCTTAGGGTGGCGCTGAGGGTAGTCGCGTTCATTTGTCAGCCATCAGAGATCATGGCGTTTTTTCCCCCTGACATTATTGGCGAGATGGGGAATCTGCACACTGAGAGGTATACGCGATTGGCGCTGCTCTTGCTTTTCGGGTGTGTCTTGTTCACGAACATTTCTTGGAGTACTATGAGTATGCGCTTTCTCCATCATCTTCAACGGCTGGATGATTTATCCCAATACAACTAGGGTGCTGATGTTCTCGCATACTTGTATAAGAGCATGTGATGGGCGAGCATGGGCCCAGCCGTGGATATATGTGGTTTTTTGCCCTCCTACAGGTGATAACATTTTTGAATACTCTGTTCATTACTCTGAATTCTAATGGTAGAAATGCCTCACAAATTTTACATCAACCTTTTAACTTAGGTTTGGGCCTGACGGCGGATCATGCCGTTGCAGCCACCACTTGTACCTAGTGAGGCTTATCTGTTTCTCCCTCTAGCTTGTAGGTGGATTCCCCGGTGTGGGAACTATCGAGGGAGAGATGCACATCATAATCTCCCCCTTGCCAGTGATGTGTTAGATATGCTGGTAGACGGAAAGGTAAATATGTACCTACACTTGTGAATTAATAATTGAGTTGTGTTGCGCAGACTCACTTTTATTTTATTATTTGGTAGTTCATTTGGATGCCATACAACGACAAATTGCTAGCTCAGCTGCCTGATGTTTGCTCAATCGACAGACTGCTTTGGAAAACCTATGTGCCGATGATCTTCTTCGATATGGTTTAGTATCATGCCATAGAGCGTGTTCTTCGCCAGTTTTACCGTCGCCAACCTATACCGGGGGAGACTAGATAGGAGGCTACACACTATCAGCAGGACGATCGTGCCAGGGTGGACGCTATATATATTGGATGGCTAGAGCAGCATGTCCATAATTGGGAGGAGCGAGGTTACCGTATTCCTCCACCGCCTACATTTACCCAAGAGGCCATTATTCATCTGTATACGTCATGGTACCGCCATCATACCCAACTGATGATCGGGAACCCCATTCATGTACTTGGTGATTGCTACAGACCATACGTCGGGAGGCACGAGGCACTGGTATATTTTTGTGGCTTATTAATATTTTATAATTATGATATAACATTATTTAATTAATATTTAAATGTTTCACAGGCTATTGGGCATCATCACCTCTACCAGATGGGACATGAGATGCAACAACATGCTGACAATCCTGCACTCGTTGACTATGGGTAGCGGGTGGCACAAGTGGCTCATCGGACCCTGCTTCAGACGAGAGAAGGCGCGAGATTGGACCACGGGGCTCAGTATGCGGTGCCAGTGGACTACCATCGGGGTAGAGGTGTCCAACGAGGAAGGGGTAAGGTACGAGGGTGGGGTGCCCCACGGGGTCGCGCGGGTCGTGGGGGATGGCGAGGAGGTGATCTCCATCAATGGGGCTATGAGGCACTTGTTGGCCTACCTGTGGAGGGACATGATGGGGATTTTGGAGATGAGGCTCTTGGAGATGATCAGCCGGGTTATGGACCTCAGGTAGATGAGCCATCCAGCAACATGTCGTCGTACAACCTTTAGCTATCTCTTCTAGCATCGCTGGTCACCGTGTCAGGAGCATTGTCGATCACGGGTACATTCGACGGGGATGTCGACCAGTACTTTGCATGTCCATCTATCACAGCTGAGGATCGGCCCACCGAAGACATGGATGAGGGGTGCAGGTTGAGTTATGCCTCATCCCCAGCAGTTGATGCGGATCTACCACATGCGCAGGTATGTGTGTATTACTTTAAGATTCCAATTTGTTTTCTTTTCCTTAATGAGCCGACATTAATTAATTTTTAACATTCTTATGAAGTTTTCATCCCAGCCCATCTTAAGGCCACTACATGCTTTGATGAGGACACCACGGATGCATATACCCAGGCGGCGGACGAGACCAGGGTGAGAAAATGTTTTTTGACTTAACACGTACAATACAAATATACTTTTTCACATGCTAAGATTACTACTTGTTTTGTAGGTTGCTAACAGCCTGACAGCCTATTCTTCCGATCTTGCTAGTCGTGGTATCGATGTTGCTGCACATCCTCACATAAAGAGGCAGCTTGATAACGAAGATCCAGATAGTGTACCCGGGACTCACTGATTTACTTGTGTTTTTACTTTGTGTAAATAGTGCATTATGTAAATAATGGTAACAATTATATTTTAACAATAATTTTATTTTAATTGCGTTTGAACATCAATTTAACTTAAACAGTACAACACAAGCACAAACCTTGCAAACCTAACACAAAAATAAATAATAGAACTAAAAGGAAACATAAAGAACGCAATTTTTTTGACATGAATTTCATTTTTTTCAGAATGACAAGACAACTCCAAAAAATATAGTAGTATAATGTGAATTAATTATTATATTTTTCTGCAAGAAATCAGCTTTTTCACATGGGTTTCATCTTTTTTATGAACGACAAGACAACTCCATAAAACGTAATACTATACTGCGAATTAATTATTAAATTTTTAACGACAAAACAACTCCAAAAAATGTAGTACTATACTGCGAATTAATTATTAATGTTTTCTGCAAGAGAGCAATTTTTTTGCATGGTTTTTATCTTTTTCAGAATGACAAGACAACTCCATAAAATGCAGTACTATACTGCAAATTAATTACTGTATTAAATTTTCTGCAAGACAACAACTTTTTTCACATGGTTTTCATCTTTTTCAGAACGACAAGACAACTCCATAAAATGCAGTACTATACTGCGAATTAATTATTTTGTCTCTCCCATAAATAACGGGCTCATTGTAGTTATTTTGTATGCTCAAAATTTACTAAAAGCATATATTTCAATAAAGGTAAGGTTTTTTTACTAAAAGCAAATATTTCATTATATGGCTCAACCTCTTCGTCCACCAAAGTACTATTGTGAAAAATTATGCATGATGCAAAGTTGTTGGGATGGTGGTGAAGTTGAATGCCGCTACTCGCACTTGTATGAATCAGTTTTACAAGGTTCCCGGTGAACCTTTTTGTGAGTTTGAGTAATGGATTGATGAACCGTGTTATCAGGAATACTACAAAGAAAAACTATAGTTTCTTCATAATATGTGTCTACGCCAACAGGAAACACAAAGCGAAAGCGATAGAATTATTGCAGAAATGAGGGCGAAACTGAAGGAGGTGGGAGAAGAAAAATAGAAAGCACAATGGAATTGTGAAGCACAAAAGGAACGTAAAAAAAATATAAACGGAAACTTGCGGAGGTGAAGGCGGAACTGAAAGAGGTAGAAAAATAAAAAGAACAACTGGAAGAATAATTTAAGTGGTTGGAGCGGAGAGTAAATGAAAATTGGGACTAAACATTGGCATGTATATGTTTAGTGTATTTTTCATACTTCATGTATTTTTATTATGTTGGCCTGCTACGTTTATGTTTGTGTTGTAGTAATGTTTTTCTTGTTTGTTGTACTAAATTTTATTTTAATTAAAGTGGAAGTTAAGTTTAAGTGCTTGTGTTCTTATATAAAACTATCAAACCACGCTTTACATATTATATTTCCCTACAATTAAACAGTTTTTTCTTCACTCATTCCAGATTGTCGAACATAATTTGATATATATTGCAACATACACAAGTGCAAACACGTATTACAAAAAAGAATACCAAAACAAAAGACTAGGGGTATCCTTGATAGTTGAGTATATTCGACGAACTTGCAATAGGAGCCGGATTACCACCGCCACGCACACCACCTGAAGAACATTTACGACGGTCGTGTCCTGTTTGCGAGCATATGCCACATTTACGCGCATAAATAGTATCACCAATATCCATTTGGTTCTGTATATGTGTTCTCTTTTGTACTTGCAGCTTGCACAAATAGTCCTTGCCACATACCATCTTAAAAGGTTCCGACGACGAATAATGCTCAGCACTTAATGGCTACAACTTACCACTATACTTGTCTACGCATGCAACAACACTGTATTGCCTATCAGTATAGTTTGTTACCCCATATCCAACTTGTTGAAAGCACTTCAACGCATGTACGCATGACATGTGGTAGATGGTCCATTTCCACATGAACACAACCTTATATTTTCATTCACCATCAGTAGATTATTCCCACGGTGTTCGCGGATAGCGGTCTTAACTTTAAAAATACCCCGTTCATGATCGTACTAACGAAATGAATGCCACTGTGCTCAACTCCTGGACCTTTCAAATCTTCTCATGGGTATTGGCATAAATTGAACATCCCCGTCCATCATTGCCGATGCTGCTGCATGCCTTTCAACAAACCTCTCGCACTCTGTTTGAATGTCATGCGGACCATGGCAGTGAGAGGAAGACTTCAACAAGCCATTGAATAACTCCGATACGTTTGTAGTGAAGGCTCCCCATCGTCTGCCGCCATCAGCATGCAATGTCCACATGTGAAGCTTATGTCATATCAACCAAGTATATGCCCGTGGATCTATCTACCGGATCACTTCCATGCGTCTCGTGAATTTGCACTGCTGGTGCTAAGTTGCAGCCATCCACATTAAGTCATGCAAGGCCTTATCAGAAAATTTCTTCTAAAAATTGGCCTTTAGGTGCCTCACACAGTAACAATGATATGCATATGGTTCCTGCCATTCAGGAAAGTGACGTACAAAACTTAAAATACCATCATGCCGTTCAAATATTTGTTTGACAAGGTGCTGTTTCAAGTGGTTAAAAAGAAAACGTTCACGTATCTTCGCTTTCATTAGCACATATGGCAAAAGCTAGTAGAAATATTTGTCCGTTGGCATCAACTGTGACTGCAATCAAAGCTTAATATCATACTTTCCATAGACATGAGTACCGTCTATGAAAATTATAAGACGACAATGCATAAAACCATCAATTGTTGCTTTAAATGACCAGAACACATAGTTGAAAATATATTTAGGTCTGTCTGGACTCCGCTCACGCCTCCATTCAACAATAGTGTTGGGGTTAAAATGTTGTAGTGCAATCATGTACCTGGGCTGATTTGAAAAAGACTTATCCCAGTCTCCATAAGTTCAAAGGCATGTTTGCGACCAAGATATGCCTTTCTTTTGGTTATAGTACAACCATACTCCTGGTGGAAGGCTGTAATACACTCTTTAATCTTAAACCTAATGGACACTTCCAAATATGGAATCAAGAAGAGAAAGCAAGTCTACATCCAAGTTGAAGTGATTCTCATTGAATGTGTCCATTTCACATCTGTGCTCGCTAATAAAATTTTCCACTTTCCACAAACCAAATTTCTTTTTGCTGGCATGCAACATTCAATGACAACCCATAAACCACCTACGACATACAGCCTTATATACCTTCGTAGTTTACTCACTTACCGTCATCTCATGGCACACTCTTATACTGTAGATTTTTACAGCCCTAATTAGGCGAACTTTCTCGGGGAAATACATGTCATTTGTCAAAATAGCTAGTCTAGACTCATCACATATCACTGATCGAATTTCCTCATCATCCCTTGTGAGGGCATCCTCATTCGGTGTACTTGAAAAATTATCAAGGTAGGGAATATTCCGTTCATGAAGTGGTATGTGGGACTCGTACACTCTTTGTCTAACGAGAGGTGAAAGAACATGCTCCCTCGTCAGCTCAGGTTCAACATTCACTTCCTCCTTATCATCACCCTCATCATAGAAGGGTATGTCATCCCCAGACTCATCCGCAATTATTATCATCTTCCGGACTCTGCGCATTAGTCAAATCACGAGTCAATACATCGTCCATAAGCAACTGTGTGAGGCCAGGAACATCAAGAAGCTCATTTTCACTCCACAAAAAGAATAAAATGATAAGTTACCCAACTACATTTGATATAGCTATATCAATTTACTTTACTTACAAGTCGCACTGTCTTGACGTTTTATGATGGATATTTTCTTGTTGGTGATGACTCCCGGATGGACCACTGTGCTCCAATACTCCAGAACTATACATATTCCAACTAGGGACGAGTCATAACTTGTAAAATTCATATCCGGACGGTACCCCCTACGAAAAATATAAATGTTAATACAAATCCAATTAGAACATAAAATAAACATCGCTAAATCATAGTAAAATTAAAGTTTACCCGTCGTCTTGTGGATTATATAAAGTTAAAAAATTATTTTGTGGCTGCTCATTTGCCGGTGGTGACAAGTTTAAATCAAGGCAAGCTCTTTCATTAGCAATCTGTCCAGCAAAAACTGCTCTAGAATAACCACTCGATGACTGGGGGTTATCCCTACTATACACGCCCTCATTATTGGGAACGTCTTCCACCTTGACGTACATTTTCAATAATTTTATTACAACAAATTATATGTATTCATCTGGAATTCGCAAAAAACTTCTAAGAGTTTCATCATCCTCGATGTTAAACTCAAAATAATAAGCAAACCCCTGCGGAGTCACTGAATACAAAAATCTACCGATTACTTTAAGGTTAACTGAACGCTTCCTCACACTCATTTTTTACATAACAACGAAACCAATTTATCATACTCTATAGTAAGCGGCAATTTAACATGACATTGTGGAAGTGAGCTATATCTCACAGAGTTATTCTCCAGCACAACTTCACCCCCAATATAATGAAACCCTTATTTTTGGCTCTTCAGATATTGTACAAAAATGATTGATAAGAAGAAGAGAGAAGTATGAACGGAAGTAAAAAGTTTGTATTGAATGAACTTTCATAAAATTGAAATGCCTTTAAATAAGACAAGTTCGAGCCTGAGGTTCAGAAAATTTTTAAGGAATTCACAGTATTATAATACGTTTTATGTGTTTGAATTATTGTTATGTCGGTTAATTATTGGTGGGGCCAAATTAGTAATTTGCAGTATTGTACTGTGAATTAGCTAAACAAATATTTTTTTAATAATATGCAGTACAATACTACGAATCACTATTTTTTTATAACTAATTTACAGTACTCGATCAACTGCAAATTACTTTAACGACTAACTTTCAATGACTAAATTTTTGTTAAAGTAATTCGCAGTGTAATAATGCGAATTAGGTATTTAGGTACTTTTTTTAGTAGTAAAAATATGTTTTTAGAAAAGTTTCAGAATACAATCTTAATAATTGAGGATGACATAGTTAATCCATATATTATTACCCTATCTTTAGCAACCTTTGTCTTTGTGCTGCTTCTTTTTCACCCAGCCTTTGCGTGCTCAGAGACAGAGTCAGCCTTTGGACGGTGCCATTTGCTGACTTGGACTCTCTCTCTCTCCCTCTCTCTCTCCTCTCTGATTAGCTGATGTACAACAACATTAGTGGGGTCTGGGGAGGGTAATGTGTACGCAGACCTTACCCCTAACCTGGTATAGAGAGGCTGTTTCCAAATAGACCCGGCATTCTTCCCTCTAATAACTTGCCACCTTGCTCTTGAGTAGACTCGAACTCACAACCTCTCGGTTGGAAGTGGGGTTGCTTACCAAACTGATGGAGTAGTATACATTTCTATATTTGTCTTTCAACACAGCTTTTTTAGCTTTTTCTAACTTTCAAACCATCACCCACCCCCTCTCTCTCATACCAGTGAACAATTCCTGTCTTTACCGTTTGAATTTTCTGCTTCTCTTCATCTCGGAGGTTGCGACTACCCATGCTTATTTTTTCCCCCTTTCACTATTCAAACACTTTTTGAGTCTCTGCAAAATTCCTTCTCTCTCTCTCTTTTTCTTTTTTTGTTTTTTTGTTTCTTGGAGATTAAAGACTTGAAAGAAGTGTTTGGTTGCTTGGTTTATGTTGTTTAGTAAAAGTATTGACTTTGATATTTTTTGGACATCCGTTTAGTTGGGTCAACCACTTTCGCCTATTTCTTCAGAATTTACTGCTGCCATATCGACTTTTTGGGATTCAACAGCTTGACGATTTTTTTTCTAGGGTTTATGGATGTGCATTTTTCCCCCTCTTTCGTACATGATTAGGGCTCGAGTTATCATTAGGTAAGCTCTTTTCCCTCTTTACCCTTTGTTTGCCTACTTTTTTCCCCCTTTGTTGCTATTATTGTTTTTTGTTGTTGTTAAATTTGCTAAATTTGAAGTCCTTTTTAGACGTGGTGATAGAATTTGGTCTGTGTAGTTGCTCTTGTTCTGGTTGGTAAGTGGTAATTGAGAAATGTAACGATCTTTCTTTTTCGTACTCACATCTCTTGATGATTATAAATTAAATGATAGTATTAGTTTCTGATTAGATATTCTTGCGTTATGTTTTAAATTTCTTCTAATTTTATGAGCTTCTGGTTGAGGCATAGTTGTTGTGTATTTTGTTTTATGAATTTCATAATTTTGCATCCTTTTGTAGGATTTGATGCGTTCCACTCTCTAAGTTACTAGTTTAACCTTTTAGAAGTAGGTAATATGTACATATTCAGTTTTATGCACTAAAATGATTTTTTTGCTTACTTTAACTATTTACCAATATAAATAAAAATATATATAAAAAAAAAGGCAGCCCGGTGCACTAAGCTCCGTGCTCCCGCTATACGCGGTGCCCGGGGAAGGGCTGAACACAAGGGTCCATTGGACGCAGCCTTATACTGCATTTCTACAAGAGGCTGTTTCTGTGACTCGAACCCGTGACCTCTCGGTCACATGGCAGCAACTTTACCACTTACGCCAAGGCTCCCTTTTACAAAGGCCGGACACAAAGGTCTATTTACCAATATCAGACTTCAAATTCAGTTGACCCAAAAAATTTCGAGAAGACAAGTTTCCATATGCAACTGATGCTGATTGCGATTTTAGATGGTGGAGCGCTGAACTGCGTCGTGAACGTCTGGCTTAGCTTACAGTGTCAATGATAGTTGTAGAGGTATTTGCTTTTGTGCACTAGCTTGGCATCTTTTTCTCGTTTTTTGTTTCACTTCCAAAAACGAATGTTTAGGTAGCTATTTGCAATCCATGATGCTGGATACACTTGGAGAAACTGAGTTCTAGTTGGGAAAGTTTCTGCCTTGTTTCATGTGGAGTTTATTTGATTTTGCATTCACTTGCTGATTAGTTATACTTATATCCAGGAGAATGTCGGGCTATAACGAAGTTTAATTTTCGTTGCCATTTTGTGCCAAATAGAATTGTAATACATTAGCCTTGCTATATCTCTTGTAATCTATTTCAGCCTTGGCATGATTCGCTACAAAATTACAATATGACTCTAAGACAAACACGGTGCAAAATGGGTTCTGTCAGAAGAAAATCTTATTGTATTGGAAAGCATTAAAGATTTTATTACTCCAATTTAATTGTTAAAATCCCCGAAGAAAGCTTCAGTGCAATGTTTGCATTAGCATGTTGTGGCAGGGACAATTACTTCAACGGGATTTTGACATCTTCATACTTTCACACCCTCAGATACACCAGAGCAGAGTTCAATATAGTGGTTTTCCTTTAAACTTGAGAAGTGCGGCAACCAAACTCGGCATGAATACTTTTGATTTCACTAATGACTTAATGTAAGTGCTAATCTAAGGTGGCTTATCATTTTCAAGTCAGTTATGTTTTTGTCATATAAGAAACTTTGGAGGTTTTAATAAGTGGTGATATGGCGCTTTTAGTGGCTAGAATTGGAGATTAGAGTGATCAATTTTGAGGAATGAAGTGCATTTTATAAACACGCACTCCATGTATACACACAGCTGTCTGAGTATAACTTAACATGGCATTTTCCATATGAAAGAAAAGTCGAAAGCAGTCTACTCTTCTCAATGTGGCAAAAGGAAAGTGTCTTTCTATACATGCAGCTCAAAGGAGCAGGAAAGAATGCTTGATAAGATTTTCATATCTGTGGTTTGTTTCCCTATGATGTGCTGTTGAAAGGCACAAGGGTGCTAGTATCTGGGTAGTATACTTCCACATGCTACTAGCAAATAAGCCGCTGCAGTGGCTGGTGGAATGGATGAGTATCTATAAGATTGGTACAGCGCACCTAGTTGAAGCAACTAAATGGCTTTTACACGTTCGTCCGAAAAACTAGAATAATGGTTTTTGAGTGTTAAGGTCAAAGGATGCAACATTTCAACCTGGATGGGTCAACAACAAGATTGATGGTTGAATATAGTGGACATGTGATAGTTTAAGACAATACCTGACATTTAATTCTCTTTATTGGGTGTTATTCTAGATCCTCAGTCCAGTGTTATCAAAAGCAAAAAGCGCAAAAAAGCTCTAAGGTCTGTTGGGACTTTAAGCGTAAAGCGTAAATAAAACGTGTGCTTTATTGAAAAAAGGCGCAACTGGAGAAAAAGTAAAAATATGTATATGTAGTCTAAGACTTAATAATTATAAGTATGAATAACAAAGATACGGTGAAAGAAATTTAAAATAAATTACGATTAAGTGAAATATCAATTGTTTAATGATGCCTTTTCAGGATTACACTCATTGGCAAGTAAAAGTATGCCTAAGAGCCTTGATGCGATACTAAAGCGCCCACTAAGCAAGGGGAAGCGCTCAACCTGTTTTAAGCCTCGCTTCAGGGCTTAAGAGCGCGCCTTTGACAACACTGATCCTCACCTGTATTTTACATTCATGTTGCATGTACATGTGTACAATTACAGGTACAAATCCCATTAAGTGTGCATGTAACGTTTTGGTACGCGTATGTGTAGTCTTTTCCAATTTGTACTATAATTTGAAGAATCTGCATGACGTACCAATGCCATGTCACACCTGTTTGACATGTGTATGACAAGGCAAATGAAAGGATCCATGTAACATAGTTGGCCATGACAGATCATTGATGATTGATCTAGTCTGATGCACCACCATCGTGTTCTCATCCATTATTTTGCAGTAAGTGGATTCTATCATGGCAAGTTTTTTTGACCATCTCAAACATATTTCAGTCTTAGTAGCTGAGATCTTGAGGAGGAATACTTCAGCTGCAGCGATGAACTAAGAATGTTGATTGATTGGTCTTGTAACATCTTTTGGTAGATAATTGTAGCTTAAAACACATTGAATTAGGTTTAAATATCCTTGGGGAAGGGGATAGGTGCCATAAGGAAAATAATTTCAACTCATCTCCATAAGTTGCATTTCTCAATCGTCTTGAGTTCTTGGTTTACGCTTTTCTAATCTTCCCAATCTCAGTACTGCTTGAATGATCTTGTGTGCTTGCTTTTCAATGTATGTGAATGGACTATAACATGCTTTCCAAAGCTGTACTCATCCTATCTGTACTATATTTCAATGAGGAGAATAACCAAAATGGGATCAAATGCTAAGATTTCCAAGTAGGGGGAGGGACTCATATAACTATAGCTTGTATTGCATGATGACCACTAGTAAGCTGATGTATCTCGAGCTTCTATATTATTCGTATCTACTAGGTTGAAAAACTCTGTCTGTGTTTCTAATCACTCCCAGTCAACTTTTCTTTGCTTTTCTTGGTAGGTGATCGAGTCAAAAAGATCAAAATATGGTTGCAAAAGACCATAAAAAACCCACTGGATCTCCTAATGTACAAGTTGGAGAGATAGATACAAGTGCACCATTCCAGTCTGTTAAAGATGCTGTTAACTTGTTTGGGGAAGGTGCTTTCTCAGGGGAAAAACCAGCAATCAAGAAGGCAAAACCTCAGTCCGCAGAGGTATATGATACTGTGGTTCAAATATGTATCATTATCCTGATTGGAAAAGTTTGATGTTTTTATTGCGTCTTACTTTATCCATGCTGCTTGTAGTACATGATCGTTTGATGATTAAGATTGATCATTAACTTATTAGACAAGGAAAAGTGAGAGAATGAACTTCTAATCCAAATATCCTTTTGCCTAGTAAAAACAATAATATTCTTGTTATCAAGTAAATTATAAAGATTTGTGCATGCACGGATCTCCATCTATTCATCAAAGTTTTGTCCTGTATATGCATCCTTGAAGCACCTTCTTTCTTGATTAATTTAAAAGTTTACACAACGGTAGTTAATGACTTGGGTAGTGTGTATAAAAAAATTTCTGCTTCATTTGCAGAACTTTTTCTCTTTGGAGTACTGAATGTAACAGGCATTAGGTGCTCTGAAGTGACTGATTACAGACTACTTTAATCTAAGCATTGGTTAGTGTCTGCAACCAGATAGCCTCACCTTACTACCATTATTTTTTCTTACTTTCAGAGGGTATTGGCAAAGGAAACACAGCTTCACTTAGCCCAGAAAGAGCTAAACAAGTTGAAGGAACAGTTGAAAAATGCTGAAACTACAAAAGACCAAGCACTCACGGAGCTTGAAAGGGCAAAACGGACTGTTGAGGACCTCACCCACAAGCTAAAACTTGTATGCGAGTCGAAGGATTCAGCTATAAAGGCAACAGAAGCAGCAAAGAGTCAGGTTAACCAACTTGAAGAAGCAATTGATGGCTCTGTTATTGGGAATGATGGTTCTTGGAAGGTGGATCTGGAAACTGCGAGAGAAAAGTATATGGCTGAAATAGCTGATCTTAATACCGCTAAACAAGAGCTTAGGAAAATTCGTCAGGATTGTAATACATCTATGGAAGAAAAAGCTGTCGCTATTGAGCAGGCAGCAGAAGCTGAGCGTACTGCGAAAGCAAATGTGGAAAGAGCTAGTGAGCTCTCCAAGGAAATAGCAGCTGTCCAGGAGTCAATTGATCAACTAAAACTTGCATGTGTGCAGGAGCGGGAAGAGGAAGCAAAGATTTATGCTGAAAAGGATGTTCAGAAGCAGTCCTACAAGGCTAAACTTGAAGAGTCAGCAGAGAAGTTACTTGCGTTGAGGAAAGAAACCAATGGGGATATAGCCAGGAGTCTGGAAGCACAATTGGCTGAAACAACATCCGAAATTGAAGCTCTGAGAAAAGAGATGGATAGCACTAAGTCTTCTGACCTTGATACAGTGACAGCTGTTACTGCAGAGCTGGATGATGCTAAGGAATCACTGCATAAAGTGGCAGAAGAAGAGAGCACTCTGCATACCTTGTTAGAGACCCTTAAACTGGAGCTGGAGAGTGTGAAGAAAGAACATTCTGATCTGAAAGAGAAGGAGGCAGAGACAGAATCACTTGCTGTGGGTCTGCACATCAAGCTCCGGAAAGTCAAATCTGAGCTCGAAGTAGCAGTTGCAGAAGAATCCAGAGCAAGAGGGGCTTCCGAAGAAATGATCTCTACTCTCCACCAGCTGACCTTGGAGACTGAAAATGCCAAGCTTGAAGCTGAAGATATGAAAAAGCAAGCAGAAGAATTAAAGAGAGAAGCAGAAGCCACTAGAATGGCGTTTGAAGAAGCAGAAAAGAAGCTTAAAGTGGCGATGGAAGAAGCTGAAGAAGCAAAATCAGCTGAGGCTAGGGCTCGTGATGAAATTAAGATTTTATCTGAAAAGAACACGACTGCACGATCCTCAATGTCCGAGTCTGGTTCTCGTATTACTTTATCAAAAGACGAGTTCGACTCTTTGAGCCGTAAAGTTGAAGAATTTGATAAATTAGCAGAAATTAGAGTGGGAGCTGTAATAGCTCAGGTAGAGGCTGTGAAAGCAAGTGAGAATGAGGCCCTCAAGAAGTTGGATGCTACTCAGAAGGAGATTGACGATATAAAAACTGCTACTCAGGAAGCATTGAAGAAGGCAGAGATGGCAGAAGCTGCTAAGAAGGCCGTAGAAGGGGAGCTTAGAAGGTGGCGAGAACGTGAGCAAAAGAAGGCAGCCGAGGCAGCTTCTCGTATTCTTGCTGAACAACAGATGAACTACGAATCATCTCCTCAGGGTTACAGAGTTGAGAAGGAGAAGCGATCGGAGAAGTTCATGGAGTCACATTCGAAGATGCACCCACCACCAGTGGAAACCTGGACGCAAAACTCACACGAGAAGATAACGGAATCACGCAAGTTGCAGAAAGCAAAGACATCTGTGTCAAAGAAGAAGGTATTGATGCCAAATATCAGTGGCATTTTTCACAAGAAGAAAAACCAAGTAGAGGGAAGTTCCCCATCATATCTGCCTGGAGAGAAGCCTGTTTGGTAGCAATTTGACAAAATTTTGTGTGCGCAAAATATGTGTGGTGGAGAGGAACCGGTCTATATGCCATGGATTGTGTATATCTGAAACCTGTGGAACGGCATTTTCTTTTCCCTATCACTTTTGATATTTATTTTGTGTTTGAAAGTAAGTTATTAAGAGTTATATGCAATTGACTCGCATAAATAAGATGCTTACAAGACTCTTTTCTTGACCATTCTCAACTTCCACGGAAAAGGTAAAATATATGCACACCAAGAATAATACAGCTTACAAGTCTTTTTCCCCCTTTTATGTTACTTGCTCTTGCTAATATGTGTGTTCCTTTTTGACTTAGAATGATCATTAAGAGAGTCTTGTTTACTATTTATCAAGAAACATGTTGAGTCAACGAAACTAATGTAATCATTTAATTTAATTGATGGCTAATTAAAAGATTAAGCTGCCTAATAGTCATTAGAAAACCGATGATAATGAATAGCAAGATAAAAAATTAGGGCCTTTCTGCTATACATGGGGGAAAATTTCTTTGACCATTGCGAATAATTATTACAAAACTGGCCACAGAGATTAGTGTTTGGTGTGATAACTCTCATAGGGTAAGATCAGATTAATATGACATTTTCAACAATTGAAGCACTGTAATTATCTTTTTAGTCAGTTTTAAAAAGATCCCACTTTCTTTTTTTAAGCAGAAAACTCTTTAATTTCAATAGTCCACGTAACATGTCAACACAATAAATATTCAAAAGACATTTTGCTACGTGATACGCATACTTAGTTTAAATATCACAACTCACAAGATTCAATAGTTTTGTCTTACTTCCTTAAACTCCGTATTAAGTTGTATTGAGACGAAGGTACGACTCAAATTCATTATTGCAAGAAAAAGCATTGAATTTTTTTAGTTACTTCAATTCAAACCGGTGACACTACATTAAATTGTCATTCTTAACTACTGGAAAAAATAACTTAAAAAATTTAACTACATCGCCTCCGATCTATTTTAATTGCTATTTTTGGCCATTTTTATGGTTTAGAGTATTTGATTTTTTCAAATATAAAAAAAAATTAACTTCTTTTTCTAAAGTTGTACTTGGAGTAAAGAACCTGGGACTATATGTTATATTTTTAATAAATAAATTAAATTTAATATGGTCAATTTTATTAGTAATTAATAATAATAAGTAAATTTTTTAAAATGTGTGAAATCAACCAAATAAATTAATTGAAGTGGACTATACAACAAC
The DNA here is from genome assembly GCA_032618575.1 of Nicotiana noctiflora. NCBI lineage: Eukaryota > Viridiplantae > Streptophyta > Magnoliopsida > Solanales > Solanaceae > Nicotiana > Nicotiana noctiflora. The sequence continues at coordinate 12,116 of JASVEL010000565.1, read as the reverse complement.
AACAACAACAACAACAATAACGACTCAGTAAAGTGCCACTGGGTAGGGTCTGGGAGGTTAGTGTGTACGTAGACTTTACCCCTACTCAATAAGATAGAGATGTTGTTTCTGATAGATCATCAGCTCAGGAAGCTGGAAATAAAGTGGACTATGTGTTAACAAATTGAATTAAATTTATAAGTATTAATGTAATTTAATTGATTATAACAAATTACTCCATCTTTTTAATTATATTTTTTGATTTTGCACTACCCATAATAAATAAAAGTATTGCTAACTCTTAAAAAAGTTCACTGTCTACCCAAAAGTGGAAAGGAAAAAAAAGGAAATTAAAGTACAGGGTGTAATAACAGAGGAGTCATCAATTGAATAAGAGTCCATTTCACTATCCCAGAGGTCAAAGTTGAAACACACCATTAATACTTCCTCAGTCCACTCAGTAATGGCGAGTAGCAACAGGGACAACGATTTCATAAACCCTAACACTTCTTCCCCAATAACCGTCTCCGATGCGGACAGCTTCCTTCTAGATTCTTCTCAGATCGGTAGCGCTTCTGGAAGTTTCCAGAACGAGGGTTTTCTCTCCGGTCTCGACGCCGCCGCCGGCACTTCCGATGCCGAGTTCGGTTTTTCCCGTCCTGATTTTCGCCAGACTCCACTCGTTGGTACTGTAGATTTCTATGACCGCCACGTCTTCCTTTGCTACAAGAATCCTCAAGTTTGGCCTCCGCGTATTCAGGCCACTGAGTTTGATCGCTTGCCTAGGCTTCTTGCTGCTGCTCTTTCTGCTCGCAAGAATGATATCAACAAACAGGTTTGTGCCACGTGTCACTTTGTTTTAAATGTTCGAATAAGTAGCTATACTGCATTGTGTTAGCTGTTATTATCTTCTAGTATGCCCATGGATATAATTGCTAATGAGTTACTGGAAATTCAATTAGTAGTATATTAAAGTTTGACCAATACTATTTCGTTTATTCAAAAAACTAGTCTTTAACATCTAATTGTAATTTACCTGAAATAAGCCTTCAAGTTAAAGCTTTCTTAAATTTATGCAGATGCTTTCTTTTAAAAGATGGGCATTCCTTTGTTTTTTACATTGTTACTTATTCGGATGTCTGAACTGAGTTCTTCCTGCATATAGCAATAGAGTGAAAAGTAAAATCCTCAGTTAGTTCCTACATTATTTCTTCGTATATACTTTTTGTCCTTGTACAGTTTCTTTAAACTTTAACAGTCTCCAATTTTCAATTGCTAGAGTCCACCTGTATAATTAAGTAGATCATATGACTTGCCATTTTCCATCCTGCATAGCTTGTCTTAAGTTTAAGAGCAAATCGTTCTCGTTTGATGTAATTTTGATTGAATCTGTGTAGGTACAGCAGAATACCTTTAAGTAGCCGTGTCTTTGTGTTTTCGTCTTCTTGAGCCAAGGGTCTTTCGGAAACAGCCTCCCTACTTCTTCGGGGTAGGGGTAAGGTCTGCGTACACACTACCCTCCCCATACCCCACTAGTGGAATTTTACTGGGTCATTGTTGTTGTTGTTATTGTACATGTTTGTTTTTCTCATAACTTTTGTTTTACTGCCTCTAACCAATTGACCGTTAAGAAAGAAGCAGTAAAAACAGTAAGAAGTCACCTATCCCACTATGGAGCAGCAGATGGCCACATGTTACTCTTCTGACCGCCATCGTGAGTTTGATCCCATATTTTTATGACGAAAGACTAGAAAAAAAAAAAGAAATAGAGAACATTCTAATTTTCTAATGATGGAGAAAATGAGGGACATTCACTCTTGAACTAGAACATCTTAAGATGGGAAAAACTGATTAGTGGTGATAGAACTCCCATTAAGTATCCCCACAAGTCACAGTCATCGAGTCGATCAGTGAAGATCTAATGAGCAACCTAACTTTGCCTTATTTTATGTTGCTACATATTGGGCTATTGAGACTATCATTTTCTTAGCTTGCAGTCTACTGTACTATTGATGGAAAAATAAGCCATGAACACCCTTAAAGAAGAATTTTAAATGGTGAAATGAAGAAAAACCTGATTCATTGTGGTTGATTTCCCAGTTGCCCTATCAGGCAATCATGAAATCCAACACTGGGGAGTGGACACACTGCCCACAATTTGTTTTTCAAGGTTGTGTATGATTTGCCACTAGCTTACCTGGCAGAAAAACATTCCCTTCAACTGCATACGGAAATTGGTAAGCTGAAGATTAGCAGTAAATTTATTTTAAAATGGCATTGTGAAGTCTAATTTTCGAAGTATGAGGACAAAGGTGCATTTGACATGATACTGTAAGGGGCAGAAGTGCACTTTCTTATTAGAGAGAGCTGAAGAATTGAAAACATTTTATCTTTGGTTTAGTTGATTCCACTTGCTATATCCTGTTAAGGCGAATTGCATATCAGTATGGTCTCCCTGTCCACAATGTGCTAGCAATTTATAGAATGCTAAGTAAAAATCCGGATTATTGCTTTTGTTTTCATAATTTCTAGTCTATTTCAACACCTTTGCTAGCATGCTGACTTCTACAACTCGTATCCTTCCGGAGGCATATATAATCTCTTTGCTTAGCTCTAAAAATTAGGTTCTGGCATCCTTCTTGACTCTAGCTCTTGAAAGTTAAAGTCTTGAATACCCAGGGTAGTGCTCTTATTTTTTGACTTTGGTCCTGGAAGTAGCCATGATGTAATTTAGTGTTACCTTTGAAATACTTTATGCGAATTTAGATCCCATCTTGCTATTATGTACTTCATCTTTTGTGATAAAAGTATTATTGAACATAAAACAGTTTTACCTTTTAAAAAAAAAACAGTTTTGCCTTTGGTCTGCCAGCTTTCAGAGATTTCTTTCTTAAGTAAATTGTTGAATTGGTTATGATTTCTTCATGATCACAGTAATATCTATACTGATTTGCCTTATAAATTTTCTTTCTTCAAGACTCGGTTAACAATATGTGAAGGGCATGATGGAACCGAGACATCAAATGGGGATGTGTTGATCTTTCCGGACATGATCCGATACAGGTCTGAAATGCGATATAGTATTCTAGTGCATCAGCTGCTGTTGATTGAATACTTATTAAGTGATATTTAATTCACCTATGTTGCAGGAGATTGACTCATTTTGATGTTGACACATTTGTTGAGGAGGTGCTAGTGAAGGATGGTGAGTGGTTACCTGGAAATCCTGAAGCTCTGACTGGATGGTACATATTTGTGTGCTGTCATGGTTCAAGAGATCGTCGATGTGGTGTTTGTGGACCAGCTATAGTAAGTAGACTTAGGGAGGAGATAGAGAAACATGATCTTCAAGGAAAAATATCTGTTAGTCCATGCTCTCACATCGGGGGACACAAGTTTGCTGGAAATGTGATCATATTCGGATCAAACACTAACAAGGAAGTCTCCGGACACTGGTTAGGAGAAACCTTATGTCCATTTTCTTTTGGTCTTTGTTATCTCAGATGCAGGCAGTTGATGAAATTGAGCTGGGTAGTTAATTATATATTTGATTTTGTTCTGCATTAGGTATGGCTATGTTACACCTGATGATGTACCTCAGTTGCTTGAACAGCATGTTGCTAAAGGAGAAATTGTTGATTGGTTGTGGAGGTAATTCTCTCTCCCCTGTTGCTATTGTAATCTGACATCTGGGGAAATTGCATGTGACTACTTCTAAATGATTTTAATGTGTCTTTAAGCTATTCTATACTTGTCAACTCTAAAACGTTAGCAATGGCACTTTTAAAGGTGTGGGTAAGATTCAAGTTATGTATGTTTCCAAGGCATTGTTGTGTCAATATTTAGTTGCCTTTTAAACGGCTTAAGTTCCATAAACATGTGCCCTTATCTGCTTACAACAACAACAACAACCCAGTATATTCCCACAAAGTGGGGTCTGGGGAGGGTAATATGTAGACAGGCCTTACCCCTACCCGAAAGGGCAGAGAGGCTGTTTCAAACTTATCTGCTTATGGAGCCAAATTTATGTTTTTGTGGGGGAACAAAATTTTTAGAAAAAACTTTGCATTCAATGGAAATTCTGTGTTTCATAAAATTCTGAGGGTCTAAGAACACAATAATGTTGATTCCAATGTACTCATTAATCTGAAATACTAATGAGGAAGTGTTCTGTAAACACAATCCTAATTTTGTAGAGGTGAAAAAGTGGCTTTTCAAGCATCATTTGTCCTACACTGCTTGCAGGGGTGCAGAAGGCACTGTTGCATGCATCAATGAAACTTTTACTTTTCTGTTTATCTAGAATACCACAATTTTATTTCAGGGGCCAGATGGGACTATCTGAAGACGAACAGAAAGCATCCCAACAATATAGGCTGAGTGTTAATGGCGGGACATATATGGAAAGAGGCACCAAAAACTCAGATGATGTTGGTACTAGCACATGTGGCTCCCAATTAGAGCGTATTGACTGTTGCCGGGCAAATGGGAATATCTCTTGTTGTCAGAACACTGCTGAAAATTTCGATCTCCAACAAGAAAACACTGACTTTACATCTGAAAAGAGAAAAAGCTTGAGGCGACAAATTTCTCGAAGTAATAGTGTAAAAGGGGCTCGCTCTCGCAAGGTGTGCTCAATGCCTACATGGTACGAGAGCTGGGAGCGGGAAGATTCATATGCAGTTCTTGCTGTTATTGGTGCTGTCGTATCAGTTGCCTACGCCTTCAATTGCTACAGGCAGCTGAAGTAATATTCGTAAAGAAACTCACGTTTGTCGTGCAAATTCCATTGTTGGGTAAAAAACATCTTTCTGCTTTCCTGATGTAAAATGAGGTTATTGCATGTGTAAGTCACTGAAAGGAAGTCTAATTTGATTTACTTGGGATGCGACTGATGCCAGAACAGAGTAATGAAAGACGATTGGTGCTGTAAATTTAGGCATGTATTCTTTTATGTTTATGTACTTCCTGGTGTCTAAATTTGTTTCTAAGGTCTATTGAATGTGCTGGCTGTCTTTGTGGGGGAAAAAAAAGAACGTGCAACTGTGATCACAAAGGGCATGTGAATTTCCAATTTGAATACAGGTTTGTTCCATTTTTAGTTGTAAGATCACAGCCAGGCTCTTGAATCAAATTTTTGATGTTTTCCAAGTAGAACAAAAAATTTCTTTGCCATTTAAAGTATCTGAGCACAAACTTAACTGCAGGATTCAGAGGAAATGGTTTATTTAGCATCACCCATAGCTTGGATGCTTCATGTGATAATATTAATATATCAAAGCTAGGAATAATTAAAGCAATTCCATATAACAGGTGAATCACGGGTATTTTAAACCAAGGTTCTTATTAATATTCTGCTTGGACAAGATCACTATATCAGATGAACAAAACACAGAGACAGGAAAAGTTCCTCTTGCCCTTTTTATTTTATCATAGTTTCTGCTTTTTCTCCCCTTCCTTTACAGTCCTTCAACCAGAAGAAAGTTCATTCTATCTTGAGAAGATTCAGGAATCCTGAAAGCAGCAGATCAATTAAGCAAAATGAGCGTAAAATTCCTCGTGGGATTCTTTAAGCATTTTCGACCATCCATATAGTCCACTCCAAGGTAGTAATGCCATGTTACAACTTAGGTTCTATCTAAATCCTGCATCGAGATGATGCAAGCCATTAGTATTACAATGCTTACTTAAATCCTCTCATGTAAAAGCCGGATTCAGAATAAGCAATAACCAAGACTATAGTGAATCAGCCAAAATGCAAATTCATTTCCACTCTGCTTCAATCACCATTGATCTTAATTTCGTGAAATGACTGACAAATTCCATTTTTCTTCCTGATCCTCTGAAATTCAGATTCTATTGTTTCAGCAATCTTCGCATCGTCTGGATCTGGCTCAGGTAAGGTCACATGGACAGACCCTTCTTTGCTTGGTGCAACAACCTCCAACGCTTCAGCTTGCTGCTTAATATAATCATAGAGCTGCTGATGAAAGGCATGATCCAACGAGAAACAATTATCATTTTTACCATTTCTAGAATGCTTAGATGAACCCGAGCCTTCTCTTTTACAAAAATGTGGCAGAGATGCATAATCCATTATCTGCAAGTTGAGAACTAGAGTTTTTTAGTGCTCTATGCAAGACAGACAAATCTAGTTGGACGAGAAGTCGGGTCACGTCCTTAGAAAATGAAGGCGTGTGACCGAACATTATTAATGTGCTCGTTTTCTGTGAATAAAAATGGATCCTACAAAAAATAGTACAATAATCTGTAACGGCGAGCTTCTCCTGAAGTGAGAGAACCGAGGGATAAAAAGCAATTGACTCAAAAAACATCTTACCTTCAAAAGTTCATCTTTTCCAGAGCCTGAGAGCACTTGGACTTTCTTTTTGGTTCTTTCTTGTAAAAGAGGTCTCACAACCTGCAAGTTTATATAGAGTTTGGCTTTAGGTTAAATGATTTAGGTCATAAAGAATTATGTATTAAGTTATACACTAACCTTCCAGCATGCTGAAAAAATGTATGGAGCATTCACAATGAAATACGCCTCTGTCTTCTCAGGATAATTTAAGTCATCGATGGTAGATATAGCAGTTAAGAGCTACAAGAGGAATAAATAAAATGTCAAGATTAAGATCATATTACTCCATTTTATAATGAACAAACCATTTCAATAATCAATATCAATCTAATGCTTCATCCCCAAACTGGTCGAGTCCGCTATATGAATTCTCCACATTTGTGATTCCACTATATTTGAATCTATTTTATTTCAGTACTAAAGGTGTGTTTGGTAATTGGTGAGAAAGGAAAACATTTTCTAGAAAGCGTTTTCCAATTTTCCCATGTTTGGTTGGCTTAAATATTTTCCTTGTGAACTCATTTTAATTGGAAGAAAATATTTTCCCTACCAAGAGTTCAAAATTCCTTTTCAACCTTCTCCACCTTATTCCCCACCCACCCCCTCCCGCCCGCACCACCCAATCCCCACCTCACCCTTACACCCAACACCCCAACCCCCATCCCCCTACCACCCAACCCAGACCCTCGCCATCCCTCCCCATCCCCTAACCCCATAGTGTTTACTTAAATTGTATATTTTCTAATAAATAGAATTTCTAACCGAACACTAAAAAATATTTTTCGGAAAAAGTTTTCCATTCACCAACCAAACATGGAAAAATAAGCAATAAACTACTCATGTAGAGGAAAACATTTTCCTCCATAGCAAACACACCCTAAATAGTTCGTTTTTTCAACTAAAAGCTATTTCTTCCCACTGCCTAAGTCTTGGTGGGCAGATATATCCGGTGCATGTGTTGGTGGGAGGTAGCAGGCACCTGCTGGAATAATCCAGGTGGATGCTAGCTGATCCAGAATTTTCAATCATTATTGCCGCACAATCTCACGCGACCTCTCATTTTATCTTCTATTTGCTATTTGCACACTCTCAGAAGTGCTCATTTCAAGTCTTATCTAATTTTGCATGGCCACATATCTATCTTAACATTTGTATACCTATGAAAATCATTTTATTGATTTGTTGGGCTTTAGAAACCCGATACTCACTCCCATATAAGGTTGCAGGTTTCATAAAATCCTCCTATCACATCACCCTCCATTTCGGCTATCCAATTTTGACTTAAATACTATATTTTCATTTATCACGCCATTCTCCTTCAAGACCTAGCTTTAAGTATTTGCATTGTCCGTATTTAGGCCCCATTACCTACATCACTTCACCTATATTTTTCTTAGAATGATTAAACTTGTAGTGTCATATATTCTGTCTTACGTTACTTGTCCTAAAAACCTAATTCTCTAGAATATTTTTCTATATTCAGCTTTAGGTTGACTTTCTAGCTAGTCTCGTCAATCAACACAATATGTCAATATCATCTACAAATACCAGGCACTATAAAACCTCATCCTGCATACTATTCAATAGCTCATCCAAGAATAAAGAAGTGTGGGTTCAAGGTATCTCCCTGGTGTAAACGCACCAGAAGTCCTCTGTAACCTCCTCCTATTGATCTTGCACGTGTGACCGTTTCCTCGTTCATATCTTTTTGACATTTACGTATTTGATGCGAATCCCTTTCTTTCTCAAGCACCCACAAAACACTTTTCTTGGTGTCCTATTATATGTTTTTTTTAGGTCATTTGAGTATTTGATGATTATAATTTTCTTTTTCAGAAGTTAAAATTAGGTGAATAGCAATATTTAGCAAATGAACTAATGCACTCAGAAGAGTCTATTTACCCCCTGAAACTTGAACTTAATCTTCATTTGGAGAAAGAGAGAAAATTGAACGTCTTATCAAACTTAACAAGAAATAGCAATGTGGACTACGCATGCAGAAATAAGTTAATCAATATGTCCAGGAGGAGTTTTGACTAGAAAAAGATGATACCGCCATAAAACAACTTCAAAACCACGACGTTCTGATAGTTTATTTCAGTCTGATCTCTGCTGGACAGGATTTTCTTTTACTTCCATCCTATTTTTCCTTGTATTTCCCACTCTCATTACTCTTTACTCAATTTTAAAGTTCAGACAGCCTCAAATGAAAATTTTAAGCAGAATAATCAGGTTGACGAGTGAAGAGGTGAGAAGGAAAATAACATGGCAGGAATTTCGTAGGAAGGCTCAATGAAATATATTTACAATGCCAAACAAATTAAAGATACCTTAATTTGGTTCAGTGCAGAAAGCTTTAGACCAGTCATGTCCAAAACCTTTATACAGGTCCCAATATACCGCCCAAATTTCTTTGATGCAGAAGGCTATAACATGAACACCAGTCAGTCTACATTGCTATTCTTGTTGTATTTATCTCATATCTGAATAAACTAACATAGAGGACATACCAATATTACACGATCGCGGTATTCATTCATTTGGATATGTGACTGAATATAGTAGTGAATCTAAAATGGAGAAAAGAAAAATGTCAGTACAATTTCAATGCTATCTATTGTAGACAAATGGTAAAATGTTTGAACAGCTGATTTTTATGTTTTTGCTGAACTGACGCTGTTGAAGGTTGACACGTTAACAGGGCTGAAACATAAAAAATATGACCCTTACCGACGCTTTGTCATATGTACTGAGCCCTACACCAACAGCTACGACAGGAAGACCCTGTACAGAATAAAACCAAGTAGAGACCACACAATGAGAATTTTATTGGATAAGCACAATGGGAACAAGTTGCATAACCCAAATGAGAAGAGAGCTAATCGATGAAAATTTATATATATTCAAATCAAAGTATTACGTCTCTTGAATATCCAGACATCCCCACAAGCTGAGTGTCCCTCACTGCTCTGTACAAATCAGTGGGTAATATTGGCTTCTGCAACAATAAATGACAAATATCAGCCAAATAGTACAGTCCGAACCAACTTAGCCTTCACTTCTTTATTATTTGAGACTAACTGAACGTGTTTCATTCAAATATTATAGCTGTGTGTTTAACTGAGGTTTTTTAAGGTTTGTCGCTTTTTCAAAAGAATATTATTCTTTTTCCCATTTGGACCCCGAGATCGAAACTTTCGACTACGCAGATCTGTTGTATATGTGATGCAGTAGAATTAGAGCTAAAGATAGATATCTTCATGATCGAAACAGATTATATTGCATAATGTAGACATTGGATCTGGTCAATACAAGCTGACAATTCATTATGATTTTAACATCTAAGTATATCCCAGAATAGTTGGAAAAAGCAAAAGAAAAAGAAGAAGTAACACAACAGGATCTACAATGAACAGAAAATGGAAGTAGACTTTTAAGAAACTCAAAATTATGATGCTCTTGTGAACAGAGAGAACGCCTATGCTATGATAAGAGAAAACTTACTGCCAGTATCTGATCAATCTCGTTGTCTATCCTCCAATTTAAACAGTCAACAAGCTGCAAAGTGCTGATTATAATTAGAAGATTTCTCCAGATGAAAATATTCACCCAAAAGAAAATTTTAGTGTATGCACCTACCATCTTGTGTGCTTTAGAGACACTGCCATCCCTAGCTTTGAGAAACCTCACCAGTGTCTCGGTTCGGTACCCCTGATGTACATTCTGCAAAAATTATGAGACCTCATATTAGTATGGTCACTACAAAGTTGTCCATTTTTGTTCCTCAAACCTATAATTACCATTGGCAACAAAAACGATATCTAACTTTCCCCTGACTATCAAACTATTGCACATGCCAAAATGCTTAGCTCATCTTATTTTGTTCGGCCAGTTCGATAATATGCCAGATGTGTAGACTTATATTTTTGTAAGAGTATTTTGATGATCGGATCACCTTTCTCTAAAATAGTAATTAAACGCCTTCTGTAGTTCTCCTATGTGAGATTATAACTTTCTTCAGCCAAATAAATTTTTTTTTTGGAAGAGAGAGAAATACCGGTCACTCCCGGAGAGTTGATAATGAAGAATCAGACTAAAACCCCATATGCATGCCAAAGTTTTTGAAGTCTCAGATAACCAAAAAGATCGCCCCCACAATAAGAGAGTAAAGGACCAATCTTTGGCTCAAAACTTCAATTAGCTACTGGTGCCAGTGCCATCAAGTTGACCTTTAGTTACAGATACAAGTCTTTGGTGATAGTCTGCTGTTTAACTAGGCTAAACAATCTCCAACTGCATACTGTATACATACATAAATAGGAACAAGTTTTTTTTTCTCAAACAAAAATTAAATTTTAGCTGCATATTTTGACCAATTTTCATTTAGGTGGCTTCAGATTCTGCATCAAGATGCAAGCTTTGAACAGTTAAAACTGATAATATGCAAAAACCCATTTAAGTCATTGCATCCTAATTCATAATTAGCCCACCACCAAAAAGAAAATAAAAGCAAATCGGTTGCAATTTGGGCAACAAACCAAAACTAGAATTTCTTAAGTTGAAAATGCAAGAAAGATAGAAACTATTTGACTTGGCATTAACTAACCAAGATTCAGAGAATGAGATTTATGGACATAATATAATAAACCAACATCAAGAATTAGCCAGATCAAATCATAACATTTTCAAATCATGAATTAGCAAAATCTTGAAAGTTGAAATCAGAAGCAAAACCTGGTAAGTCTTCTGAAGTGGCTCAGCAACTGCAAATAGATAATTTGAGTTAAAAAAATAAATAAGGAAATGTTAAGTCTGCAGAGATCCAAAGTCAAAGAAATGTAGTAAAAGAAACTAACTTTCATCCATTAAGGTTTGCAACTGCTTGATCACTTCTTCAGTTACCAACACCATTCTTGAAATTACTCAAAAAAACCTCAAAAGACTTGTCTTTTTTCTGGGTTCTGGGTCTGAATCTATGGACTAGGGTGTGTGTGTGTGTGTGTTTTTCTGACAAAAAATGGTGTGAAAATAAGAGCCTTCTTTTTCACTTTTCCTTTATTTGTGTTTGTTCTGAGTTTGCACCCTCTTCCCTCCTAGGACATTAGTGGCTCAAGAATTGAAGCTGCAGCTGCTTCATTGTCAGATCTTCTTAAATTGGGCAACACAATTTAAATAGTAATTACTCTACTTAATACGTGCTTTAGCTAAAATAGTACTAGTAGCGTGATTACCGTCACGAGGTTCTTTTGTTTTAATAAACTTTATTGACGGAATAATTTTGTAGAATACGTAGTTATTATCGTTTTTCTTAGGAATATTAGGCACTGCACCATATACTGTTTTTAACTTTTTTTTTCTGTGGAGCTCTTTTGCTTTGTTTCTATTTATAGTTTTATACAGCTACCATTAATTTTTGTATTAAAAATTAACCACTCAAGTTCTTATTGTTTTATACCTATTTATTTATGTTTTACAGATCATTAACCCCGCCTATTGGGTTTACCCGGAGAAAATTCAAAAATAGTCAGATTTATAAGTGGTCGTTCAAAAATAACCATAGTTTCTAAAGTAATCGAAATTTAGTTATTTTTCATGTAAAGATAAATCTGAACGAAAATACGGGAGTAATTAAAAAAAAGCGAAATTTGCAAGTGGTCGTTCAAAAATAGTACAGTTTCAAAAGAAATCGAAATTTAGACATTTTTCATGTAAAGATAAATCTAAGCGAAAATATTGTTCAAAACCCGGAAAATACGCTAGTATATTATGTTTTAGT
>JASVEL010000564.1:0-114972 GCA_032618575.1 Nicotiana noctiflora | reverse complement strand
TAATTTTTCGAGAAGCGTACGGAAAGTCGGGTTTTGGAAACTTTGTGAATTTCGATGTAAATTGAGTTGTTTTGACTGGGTGTCGTCCCATTGGCCTAATTGGTTGTGTTTCTACTATATTTGATCAGATTCTACGCGTGCGGAGCTTGATTCTCGTGGCAAGGGCATCGCAGACCAGTCGTCGAGCTGTATTGAGGTGAGTAATAGATGGGGGAGATAACCAGCGGTTCGAAACCCCAGTATACCACTTTTGTGACGCTGTATAGCGGCGAGACACGTAATCTCTTGTGAGTGCACGGTCGATTGTAAATTGGGGACTATGGCTTAGTCCGACCCGTCGATACTCGTGTTATGATATCGTGCTATTCTGAGTCGTCGAACCTCCCTCTTGGTTGGTTGCATATCGTATTGTGATATTGGCTATTCTCTAGCCGTCGAACCTCCTTCTCGATGGTTGAGTATACTTATGGGCCGTGAGCCAATTATTGGGATCCTGCGAGGATCGTTAGCATTGTTCTCGTGATATTGACATGCTAGTTTCTACCAATCCATAGCTATTATCGTTATCATGATATTTCCCCCTTGTTCAATTTATCGTTTTCAATCGAAAAATGATAAAAGAGTTTTCAAAAACTACTTTTGAACCTCGCGAGGTCGCTTTTGCATACGAGCTCGACCGGTAATGGATCGGATCGCGCACCGCAACGTATATTCATGATATCAGTGCTTGGGCCAGTATGAGCCCTCCTGAGTCCGAACCCCTACAGCGAGCACGGTTACCCAAATTGGATCGTGCCACGCGCCGTAGCGGTCATTTCATGCATTGCATCGCATTTAGCTACATCTCGCTAGCTGTTATACTTGTTCTTGATATTGAACCGTTAAGGGGTATTAATTACGCCTTACATCGTGCTTTCATCGTGGATTTCTTATCTACGCTGTCTTACCCTTGTTTATTACCACCAAGTCTGGCGTACTCATTTTACTCCCCGTACCTTGTGTGCAGATCCGTGTACCTCTCAGCAGACCCGATTCGTAGTCGCCGCAGGCATGTACGATGACGCCGAGGTAGTCGCATCGCTCCGCCGGACCCGACCTCTTCTACTAGTCGTCTATTTCATTTCATGTTGTCTTTTCTTTCCGCACCGAGTTAGTTGTAAACTTTATTACACTTATGTTCTTTAGAGGTTCTTGACTCTTGACCCTTCGTTGCTATGGGAGTTGGCACGTGTCGGGACTTGGTTCCCCATTTTGATATATCTATCATTGTTGTCTTATAATTTGATATGCTTAAATTGGATAGAAGGCGAGCTTCTAGCTCCGTAATTATCGTTGATTGGCTCGGGTCGGCCTACCAACGCTGTCGGGCGCCATCACCCGACCGAGTTTGGGGCCGTGACAAGCTGGTATTACAGCCTAGGCTTACTAGGCCTCGCGAGTCTTGAGCCGGTTAGTAGAGTCTCGTGATCGGCACGGGGATGCCCGTACTTATCCTCGGGAGGCTCGCGAACCTTAGGAAACACTTCACTTTTCTTGAACTCGTTCGTCGATCTTGTTGTTCCGAGAACCGAACCTCTATATTCTATTCTCTCGCGTATGGCGAGAACGCGAGCATCGTGACGAGGTGGACGCACTCCATTGCCACACCTGTCAGAGGCCGCGGGCGCGGTCGTGCGAGAGGTAGAGGTAGAGAGCCGAGGCGTTGTCGACCGACCCGCCCGTTGTACTCGTTCGGTGCAGCCCCGCGTGGTCGATGCTCCGCAGCCCCGGCTCCGGCCCGCACCGTATCTACCGCTATTCCCCGGTCTTCGGCAGACCCCTGCCCCGCATACTACCTGTGTGTTCCGCTTGGCTCGCGTAGTATCGGCCACCGCCATCGCAGCCGACATCTCGCACGGGGGCCGGCCGGCAGACCCCCGCAGCTTGCACACCCGAGCAGGTTGTTCAGGGACTTCAGACGCCAGAGACGGTCCCCGCTCGTGGTTGCCCCGGCTATTCCTCCAGCCCACACCGGCCCGCGAGCCGCATGGTTCGTACTATGCGGCCCGACGACGAGCAAGCACCGTCTTCGAGAGATTCGGAGACTTCGACCCACCCTATTTCGGTGGCGCCGAGGGCGAGGATGCCCGTGGTTTCTTGGATGTTGTCGAGGATGCCACGCACACCGGGTATTCTCGAGTTCTAGCGAGTTTCATTTACCACCTTTCGACCATCGGTCCCACATTTGATCGGCGGAGGAGCTTCGAGAGGCGTAGGCCTCGCAGGAGCAAGACCTCCTCACATGGCAACATGCTTTCACTTCTTCCTAAAGCAAGATGTACCCCGCCTTGTCGCGCAGAAGATCGTCGCCAGCTTGAGTGGTTGGTTCAGGGCGACATGTCTGTGACCCATTACGAGCTTAGATTCACACAGTTGGCTAGGCATGCCCCATGGATGATCCCTACTGATAGCGAGAGGATTAGGAGGTTCATTGATGGCCTCAACTACTCTATTCGCATTCTTATGACCCGAGAGAGAGTTTTGTCATCATCTTTTGAGCAGGTTATGGATATGGCACGCTCCATTGAGGCGGATTGTCGCCGAGAGAGAGAGGAGCGGGAGGCCAAGAGGCCTCGTGGTTCTGGTAGTTTCAGTGGTGCTCCATCTAGAGGGCATTTCCAGCAGGGCAGAGGTCGCTCAACTAGACCTTCTCATTCAGGTCGCCCTGAGCAAAGCGGAGGTTCTTATGGTCATGGTCGACAGGGATTTTAGCAGATTCAGTCTTCACTTAGTGCCCTCCTAGCCCAGAGTGCAACACCTACTACTTCTCCAGCACCAGGTGCATGTTATGAGTGTGAGGGGTTCCCTTCGGCCCCCTTCTCCAGCACTCCGGTCACCGGAGTGTGGTGAGTTTGGCCATATGAGGAGGCAGTGCCCTCGACTCCGTAGGGACATGGCTCAGTAGAGGGATCAACCCTCCTCTTCACCACCATCTCAGGCTAATAGAGGTGGAGGTCAGTCTTCTCGTGGTCGCCCCATAGGCGAGGAGAGATCCAGTGGAGGCCAGGCACGATTCTATGCACTCCCTGACAGGCGTGATGCAGTTGCCTCCGATGCAGTGATTACAGGTATCATTTATGTCTGTCACATAGATGCCTCTGTTCTATTTGATCTAGGGTCCACATATTCTTTCGTGTCCTCTTATTTTGCACACCATTTGCGTGCGACTCGTGGTAGTCTTGATTTACCTGTTCATGTACCCACCCCCGTGGGTGATACGATTATTGTGGATCATGTCTATAGATCCTGTGTTATATCTATTGGGGGTCTGGAGACCCAGGCAGATTTGCTATTGTTGGGGATGGTGGACTTTGATGTTATACTGGGTATGGACTGGTTGTCTCCGTACCATGCTATATTGGAATGTCATGCTAAGACAGTTATGTTGGCCATTCCTGGTATTTCTCAGATTGAGTGGCGGGGTTCGACTAATTTTATCCCTAGCCGTGTCATTTCGTTATTAAAGGCCCAGAAAATGGTTGAAAAGGGTGTTTGTCGTACTTAGCATTTGTGAGAGATGTGGGAGCTGAGCCTCCTAGCATTGTTTCTGTACCTGTGGTGAGGGATTTTCCAGATGTATTCCCCGCAGACCTGCCGGGCATGCCGCGGACAGGGATATTGATTTTGGCAATGACTTGGTGCCGGGCACTCAGCCCATATCCATTCCTCCTTATCGGATGGCACCGGCTGAGTTGAAAGAACTGAAAGAGCAACTTCAGGAGCTTCTGGATAAAGGTTTCATCCTCCCTAGTGTGTTCCCGTAGGGTGCGCCGGTGTTATTTGTTAAAAAGAAAGATGGATCCATGCGAATGTGTATTGATTATAGGAAATTGAACAAAGTAACAGTGAAGAACAAGGACTCTCTACCGCGCATTGATGAAATGTTTGATCAGTTACAGGGTGCGAGAGTGTTTTCTAAGATTGATCTTCATTCTGGCTATCACCAGTTGAAGATTAGAGAGTCCGACATTATGAAGACTGCATTCAGGACCATATATGGTCACTATGAGTTCCTTGTGATGTCTTTTGGGCTGACCAACGCCCCAGCAACATTTATGCATCTGATGAACAGTGTGTTCAGACCCAATTTGGATTCATTTGTGATTTATTCATTGATGACATTCTAGTCTACTCCCGTAGTCAGGAGGAGTATGCTCAGCATTTGAGTATTGTGTTGCAGAGATTGAGGGAGGAGAAGCTATATGCTAAATTCTCCAAGTGCGAGTTTTGGCTCGAGTCGGTAGCATTTCTGGGACATGTGGTGTCTCGTGATGGTATTCAGGTTGATCCGAAGAAGATAGAGGCGGTGCAGAGTTGGCCTAGACGGGATATTATCGCCGGTTTGTTCAGGGATTTTCATCCATTGCTTCTTCATTGACTAAACTGACTCAGAAGGGTGCACAATTTGTGTGGTCAGATGAGTGCGAGGAGAGCTTTCAGAAGCTCAAGACAGCTTTGACCACAACTCCAATGTTAGTATTGCCATCAGATTCAGGTTCATATATTGTTTACTGTGATGCCTCGAGAGTGGGGATAGGTTGTGTGTTGATGCAGGAAGGTAAGGTGATTGCTTATGCATCTCGGCAGTGGAAGCCACATGAGAAGAACTATCCTGTTCATGATTGGGAGCTAGCTGCCATTGTTCATGCCTTGAAAATTTAGAGGCACTATTTGTACGCCGTGTCTTGTGAGGTGTATACCGATGAGGCCAAAAGTTGCTAAACATGCAAACTCGAAAAGGAAATACCTTAAATTAATATGATACCTAATTATGGACTCAAAATCCTAAAACATGGGTTTAGTGAATCACTTTCGCAAAATATGACCCCATTTTGCAAGAACGATCAATGTGGCCAAAAGTGGCTAAACATGCAAGATTTGGCTAAGACCCCGCGAAGCCAAGAACCTAGGACTTACTAGGAAGACCGGACCCTATGTGGGTTGCCTACGTATCTCGCCTCGAGAGATGAGAATCAGGTTCGCGTAGTTCGGGAAGATGCAATTAATTTGTAAAAAGCTATATTTTATCTTTTTGAAAAAAAGATGGAAAAATGTAAAATCTTTTTGGATTTTTCATTTTCATTTTTTTTTTTGAATTTTTTTGAAAATAATGGAAAAGTGTAAAATCGTTTTTGGATTTTTCATTTTCAATTTATTTTGAATTTTTGGAAAAATAATGGAAAAGTGTGAAATCTTTTTTGGATTTTTCATTTTCATTTTTTTGAATTTTTGGAAAATAATGGAAAAGAGTAAATCTTTTTTGGATTTTCTTTTTCTTTTTTTTTTTGGATTTTTCTTGAAAAGTTGTGAAAGAAAAATGTAACCGGGCCTTATTTTTTCATTTTTTTCTTTTCCAAACATCGGTCCGCCAAATGACCTTTTCACCCTCAAAGATGCGACATTTAGCACATAGGATGATTACATGTCATTTTGGGCCACGAGCCCATTTTGACCAAACTTGGACAAGTTTCCTACAAAGGGACACGGTACCTGGGACCAAACCATGCTAGGTCTAAATGACATGATGCAAAAATGACCTAAAGGCTGACCTAAGTTTGGGTTCACTAATGTCACGACCCTAGTTCACCAACGTGAACATGTCATGGCGGCACCTAGTCCCCACGACTAGGTAAGCCTAACACGTTTCATAATATGCCAGTTTATAAACATTAAATAAGAATAGCGGAAATATAATATAAAAAGGAAATGTAATCCGTGCCACTTGGCACCTACATCCGTCAAACACGCTGTATAAAACACCACCAAGACCCGGAATCCCACGGGCAACACATACTAAAAAGGAGAGTATACAATTGTGGCTCTAAATGTAAAGAGTTTCTAACAACGAAATGAGGGAAAACATCTACTAATACTATCAGAATAGAAGGAGGGCCTCTGGATCCGCGGACGTAGCAGATCATACCTCGAGATCTCCCAAAGTGCTGCTGAATCACCTAGTATGAGCCTGTCCTGATGTACCTGGATCTACACAACCAAAGTGTGCAGAAGAGTAGCATGAGTACACCATGGCATTACTCACAGTAAGTGCCAAGCCTAACCTCGATGGAGTAGTGACGAGGAAGGTCAGGGCCCTACTGAGGAAAAATATAATAACCAATATGATAATGAGAAGACAATATGTGTATAATCACAACAAGTATCCGGCAAGAAAAATAAGTAAAACAGTAGCAACGGACGAACACTATCAAAGAATAGAGGTACAAACTACCACCGGATATTTGTCGTCGGGGATCTCCTGGTATCCTGAGGATCTCTTGGTATCCTCAATAAATATACTTTAGGGATCTCTTAGTATCCATAATAATAATAAATTCTGG
Source organism: Nicotiana noctiflora (assembly GCA_032618575.1). Taxonomy (NCBI): domain Eukaryota; kingdom Viridiplantae; phylum Streptophyta; class Magnoliopsida; order Solanales; family Solanaceae; genus Nicotiana; species Nicotiana noctiflora. The sequence continues at coordinate 108,595 of JASVEL010000564.1, read as the reverse complement.
GATCTTCTGGTATCCCGAGGATCTCCCGGTATCCTCAATAAATGTTCTGGGATCTCTTAGTATCTAGAGGATCTCCTAGTATACTCAATAATATTCTGGGATCTTTTAGTATCCAGAGGATCTCCTAGTATCCTCCATAAATTTTCTGGGATCTCTTCGTATCCAGAGGATCTCCTAGTATCCTCAATAAATATATTCTTTTCTGTACTGGGGATCTCTTAGTATCCCGCACCCTCATTCTTATTGTATAATATGTATAGGGGAAATTTCCGGGATGCCGTCCCGTAGTCCCAATTTAAATCAACCACCAACAACAACTCAAGATATTAATTAACAACTGACTCATAACAAATAATAGTATATTCTGGCCTAATATGTCTCGTAAAAATGCAACAAGGTAGTTTAAGCAAATAGACAAATAAATCCACTAAACATGTTTTTCTAAACTAGCACAAGCTATAATAGCAGTTAGGAATAAGTAATTATGAAAGAGAACTCAACTCAAGTAACTTTTATTTTTAAGTAAAAATTCAGGTTTTCAACAATTAGCTCAAGTACGCGCTCGTCACCTCACGCACAAGGCATTCAATTACCAAATTCATATCTGTGACGACCCAAAGGGTCATCACCTGTTTTCCTCACTTGTTCCGTACTTCCGAGGCCTTGAAAACCTCATTCTATGTTGCCTCGATTTACGTACACGATCCGGGCATGTAGCCGGAAAGATTTTGTGATAGAATATATGAATTCTATGAGAAATTTGAAGAAAAATGATATTAATATTGATATAGTTGACTTCGGTCAACATTTTTGGTAAACGGACCCGGACCCGAGATCGGACGGTCCCGGAAGGTCCGTAGGAAAATATGGGACTTGGACATGCGTCCGGAGTCGAATTCTGAGGCCTAGAGCCCAAGTTATGGATTTTTCTGTGAAATTGTTTTTAAAGTAATTATTAAAGGAAAAAGAATTAAATGACCATGGTATCGGGCTCGTAATTTGGTTCCGATGCCCGTTAAAAGTCTTAAATATTATATATGTGCTTTCTGTAAAGTTTGGTTGAAAACGGACGTCGTTTGACGTTTTTCGGCTTTAAATTGGAAATTTTGGGAGTTATGAAATTTTGAATGAAATCTTGAGATTTAAAGCTCAAATTATTGATTTTGATGTTATTTTGGCAATTTGATCGCGCGAGCAAATTCGTATGATGTTTTTAAGTCAATGTACATATCTGGTTTGGAGCCCCGAGGGCTCGGGTGAATTTTGGATAGGCCACGAGATCAATTGTTCATGTTAGAAAGTTGCTGTCAGCACCTGATCTGCAGAGTTGGGAAATGCGAACAAATGTTAACAAATGCGAACTTCCCATTTTTGTGCCTTGGTTCACAAATGCGAACAAATGTTCGCAAATGCGAACTTCCCAGTTTTGCCTTGGCTTCGCAAATGCGAACAAAACTTCGCAAATGCGAACTTCCCATTTTAGTGCCTTGGTTCGCAAATGCGAACAAATGTTCGTAAATGCGAACTTCCCAGTTTTGCCTTGGCTTCGTAAATGCGAACAAAAGTTCGCAAATGCAAACTTCCCATCCTTAGCTTATTTTTCAAACTCCAGAATTTGGTCGGGGTTCGCAATTGCGAACCCCTGCTCGCAAATGCGAACACAGAGACCTGTAAATCACGATTTCCAGCTTAATTTTTCATATTTCACAACCCAAAAACATCCATTGGCGATTTTTCACGAACTCCCTCTTCTCCAAATCTATTGTAAGTCACTTTTTACTTATTTCTTTCAATTCCTAACAACATTAAACATGTTTTGCAATAGAAATCAAAGGTTTTCATGGTAGAAATTCATGTTTTTGGGTAGAACCTAGGTTTTTCATGAATTGGGTAATTGGACCTCGAATTGAGGTCCGATTTTGAAACAAATCATATACTTGAACTCGTGGATGATTGGGTAAATTTATTTTGGTTCGAAACTCAAGTTTCGATTATGTGGGCCCGGGGTCGATTTTTACTATTCCGGGCAGAATATTGTAAATATTATAATTGGCCATATGAATTAGTTTGTTGAGTAGTATTGATGATATTAAATCAATTGTGTATAGATACGATTGGATGGAGCCAAATTTCAAAGGAAAAGGCATTGCCACGGATTGAATTGTTCGTAAACATTCGACGTAAGTGTTTGTTCTATCCTAGCTTGAGGGAATAGGATTATGAGCTATGTGCTATGTGATCGAGTGCGGTGTATGGGCTGTGGTGACGAGCATCCATACACTGGCGACTTGTATGACCGTGAGTCGTTGTTAATACTTGTTGTGAGACATATTTAAAGATAAATTGTTGAACCCTTGCCGAGTTGTAGAATTGTTATTGATTGCCCTTACCGGGACTTGTTGGGAAGTGAGATATTGATTGCCCTTGCCGGGACTTTGTTGTGATGATTATTGTGTCCCTTGCCCGGACGGTTCATGATTTATTTTTTTCATTCTCTGCCCTTAACTGTGATTGTTATTTGGGTGAGGAAGAGTGATAATGCACGAAGGGTGATGTCGTGCCTTGATTTATTGATTTAGCACCAAGGTTAATGTCGTGCCTTGTTTTATTGATTATGCACGAAGGTTAATGCCGTGCCTTGATTTATTGATTTAGCACGAAGGTTAATATCGTGCCATGTTATTGATTATGCACGAAGGATCATGCCGTGCCTTGGTATTGAACCATGTATGAAGGATCATGCCGTACCATGGATGTGAGGATGAGAGTAAAAGCACGAAGGGTGATGCCGTGCACTTTATTTGCTTATTTGGTGAGGATGAGAGTAAAAGCACGAAGGGTGATGCCGTGCAATTGTTTGCCATTCCTTGGCTTGATATTACCTGTTTTCCATTATACTTTGTTTTCCTTGTGGACTTATTAACTGTTGTTAATTGTTGAGTTCTTATGAGATGTTCCTTGTTGAGTTGTTATTTAATCATTTCTCGTTATTTCTTGGTTATTTCTCGTTATCTTGTGGTATACATATATATAGAACTGCACAGGTTTATGTGGGTGTCTGGTCCTAGGCTTGTCACTACTTCGCCGGGATAGGCCGGGCACTTACCAGCACATGGGGTCGGTTGTGCTGATACTGCACTTCTGTGCGTTTTTGCACAGGTCCAGGATTCGATCAGGAGCAGCTGCAGTAGATCTTTGCGTGGGGATTGATCATATTTGAGACCTCGGTAGCTTGCAGGCATCCGTAGGCCCGATGTCTCTTCCTTTACTTTTGTTACTAGCCGTAGTCTCTTTGTTCCGAGACAAAACAGATTATGTTATATTTCTTTCAGACTTTTATATGTAGTATTCATGTAGTAGTTCGTGAGTTGGTGACTCCACGTCTTGGGTAGAGGATTTCAGTATCATTTTACCTTGAAAATGCTTATTGCTATTTTTATAAAGTCTTCCGCACTTGTTTAATTAAGGTTATGATTTTGGTTATTAAATTGAATATGAATATTACTAAAAACAGGATAGTGTGAATAAAGCGGCTTGCCTAGCTACCGCGAGTATCAAAGCTCTAGGTTACATAGGTCTCATACGAACAAGCTTAGTAGAGTTTGAGAGGTAGGTACGGAGACGTCTGTACTTGTCCTTCAGAGTCTATTGAGTTAGGAAAAAGTTTCTCATTTGTTCTTTCTTATCGTGCGAATTCGTTCTTCAAAATGTTAAGTTGAATTTCCACTCTTGTCTTCCCACGAATGGCGAAGTCACGCACCGCTTATCCAGCCGAACAATGGCGTGGGCTGGTGATAGATCAACTATGCCTTCAAAAGTCTTACGGAGGACGGATAGATTTCCCCAAACTCTTTGCTACCACCTTCAGCGGTGCATCTTTTGAGGACCCACGGGATTGTGCTTGACCGTTGTTGTGAGGAATTACAGAATGTGGGAATAGTCGAATGCGAGGGGGTTGGTTTTACTGTGCTTCGGATGGCAGACATAAGTAGTGGGAAGATAATGTATTTACCACACTAGTTGTGGTTCCGATGAAAGATGCAATTATATTAGGAAATCACCTAATGCATCGTGTGGGGTTTCAATGGACCTTGACATCTGGTTGATTTATTTGAAGTTGTGAAGGACAATTATTGTGGACTGTCAGATGTTGTGACTTTGACTTATAGCTAAAAGGGGGAATTCCACTATTATTGAATGGACCGGATGGCTACGTGTTATGTCAATTTTGGCTTGGAAGGTATATATATGATATGGAAAGGTCCCTCAAATAAATTATACAAATGTGAGGTTTATTACGCTGCAGGGGGTAAGAATCAGCCCAGAGAGTAACGAAGGGTAAGTGAGTAAATGGGGTAGCTCAGCAGTGTTAAGCCAACATAGCAAAAGAGGAAATTGGCCGTCGATGTTTGTGGCAAGTCCACGAAGAGGGCAAGCCGGCCGATGCAACGCTGGTTACTAAATGCTATTTTAAGAAGATGTTCGAAAGACGTCACCCCCCAGATTCTCTGCAATATGTAGTATATGCGATCTGAACGGTTGTACCAGGTCATAATGACTGTGTCCGAATATGTATATTGCCATGAGCAATAAGTTAACTGAGCCTTAAAGGAATTGCTGTGAATGTGGAGTTTTGTAGAAATGTAATTTTAGGAAAGCACTCAGGCTACACGCTCAATTGCAGCTAATATTTATCCTACATGGCCAGCCAGATGTAGAGGTCAGGATGTTAGAGGTGGAGGTGAAAATCCTAGAGGTGGAGACCCGACCATTGATATAATTTTTATGATATGAGGGAGGTCACTACACCAGAATGTGGTCATCACACGTATAATTCGGATTGTTATAGACAGAATAATTTTCCCTTAATTTGATTTGGTTTTTGAAAGAAAATTTAGGCGAGTCCTTTTAACATGCTCCATTCATGAGCGAGCATCGTAATCATCAAATCTACTTAGGGAAATACTCACGTTAGGATATTACATGAGGATAGACATCTCTATTATTATGTGTTAGTCACTAAAATATCCATGAGGCTAAGAGTGACTTTATATTACTTATTACAGTGGGTTTTGATATAATTCTCGGTATAACTAATTTTAATCGTTAATTGAGCGCCCTATCAGTATGAGGGTTCATTTTCTGTCGTGATTATCTTTGACGGTCAATTATTGAAAGGAAGAAAGAAAGGAAATGAAAACATTTCAGATGATATAATGTGCAAGCACTGTGATTCAGAGTTGAGGATGAGATCCTCCAATTTTTGGCATAATGTGAAATATTTCTAAGCCGAGCTTCAAGTTGCGGTGGATATCATATGAGGACTAGGTCCTGGTAGTAAGAGTTTATGTGCTTAAAATTCTCCTTTTATGAAATTAATGTTTTTGTATTACATTTTTTAAATGAGAGTCATGCCTGTTAGGACTATTTGACCATTTTGTTTTGTATAGTTCCTATTCAAATCTAGCCATCTGTATTTTGGAACCGTGGAGTTTAGCCTTTGAGACGAGAACCCAGGTGCAGATAAATATGACTCATCAATTCGAAAAAAGTAGTCACGGGGTCTCCATACCTCATTCTGAGTGATGTGGGAGCTTTGGAATAAGGTATTTGATAACACGTAGTTAATTGGCAATGTTGTAATTTAGGGACTACTCTTATGGCCAAAGTCATGGTTATGTATATAAGTACGTGGTGTTCATGCCCTAGTTAGACTGGCTCGTGATAGTACCCATGGATAACGTATTGTTATGCTCCCGCAGTTAGGAAGAGCATACGCAGCATCTCAGAGTGGCTCTCCAGACTTTGGAAAGGTAGTCAGCTATATGCAGATATCTCAAGAGTGTGAGGTCTGACTAAGTACAGTTGCATCACTAGGCCATGTTGTGACGGCAGAAGGTATACATGTCGATCCAAGTACGATGGAGGCAGTCAAGGACTGGCCTAGACTAAGATCAGCCACTAAGATCAGAAGTTTCTTGGGGTTAGCAGGTTACTACCATTGATTTGTAGAGGAGTTCTCTTCTATTGCAACCCCGATGACCAGGTAGACCTAGAAGGGTGCCCAGTTCTAGTGGTCAAGTGAGTGTGAGGCGAGCTTTCAGAACCTCAAGACAGCCTTGACTACGGCACCAGTGTTGATACTACCTACGGGTGCAGGGCCTTATACAGTTTACTGTGACGTATCTCGTACAGGGCTTGGAGCTGTATTGATGCATGATGGTAAAGTTATTGCTTATGCTTCAAAACAGTTGAAAATACATGAGAAGAATTATCTAGTTCATGATCTTGAGTGGGCAGCAGTGGTTCATGCCTTAAAGATCTGGAGGCATTATTTATATGGTGTGACATGTGAGGTGTACACGGATCACAAAAGCCTACAGTACTTGTTCAAGCAAAAGGAGTTGAATCTACGACAGCGGAGATGGTTAGAGTTGCTGAAAGACTATGATGTTACTATCCTATATCACCCAGGTAAGGCCAATGTGGTGGCCGATGCATTGAGTAGAAAGTCTGCCAGCATGGGTTAGTCTTGCATTCATTCCGGTCAGTCAGACACCATTTGCTCTAGATGTCCAGGCCTTAGCCAACCGGTTCGTGAGATTAGACATTTCTGAGCCTAGCAGGGTCTTAGCCCGCACGGTCGCTCGTTCTTCTCTATTAGAGCGTATCCGTGAGAGGCAATTTGATGATCCTCATTTGCGTGATTTGAGAGATACAGTACAGTGGGGAGGTGCCACGATGGTAAATCTAGATGATGATAGGGTATTGAGATTGCAGGGTCGAGTTTGTGTGCCCAATGTTGAAGGGATTTGGGAGTTGATCTTAGCGGAGGCCCACAGTTCGTGGTATTCTATTCACCCGGGCGCCGCGAGATGTACCAGGACTTACGGTAGCATTATTGGCGGCGCAGGATGAAGAAAGATATCGTTGCATATGTCTCTCGGTGTCTAAATTGTCAACAGGTGAAATATGAGCACCAGAGGCCTGGTGGTGTATTCCAGAGAATCGAAATCCCCGAGTGGAAATGGGAGAGGATCACTATGGACTTCATTACTGGACTTCCTTCGACTCGGAGGAAATTTGATGCTAGTTGGGTCATTGTTGATAGGCTGACCAAGTCAGAACACTTCATTCCAGTATCGGTATCCTACTCATCGGAGAGGTTAGCTGAGATACATCAGGGAGATTGTTCGACTTCATGGGGTGCCGGTATCTATTATCTCAGATTGGGGTACGCAGTTTACCTCGCGGTTCTGGAGAGCGGTCCAGCAGGGGTTAGGCACCCAGGTTCAGCTAAGTACAACTTTTCATCCCCAGACGGATGAGCAGTCTGAGAGGATTATTCAGACTCTAGAGGACATGCTTCGAGCCTGTGTTATTGATTTCGGAGGCTCGTGGGACCAATTTCTGCCATTAGCAGAGTTCGTTTACAATAACAGCTACCAGTCTAGCATTCAGATGGCCCCGTATGAGGCATTGTATGGTAGGCGATGTCGATCTCCAGTCGGATGGTTTGAATCGGGCGAGGCTCGGTTGTTGGGTACAAACTTAGTTCAGGAGGCCTTGGATAAGGTCAAGACTATTCAGAAGAGATTGCGTTCAGCTCAGTCCAGGTAGAAAACTTATACGGATCGTAAGGTTCGAGATGTAGAGTTCATGGTTGGCGAGCGAGTATTGCTCCAAGTGTCGCCTATGAAGGGCGTGATGAGGTTCGGGAAGAAGGGCAAGCTCAGCCCTAGGTATATTGGCCCATTTGAGATTCTAGACCGAGTGGGAGGGGTGGCTTACAGACTAGCTCCGCCGCCTAGCTTATCAGCCGTGCATCCAGTTTTTCATGTATCTATGCTTAGGAGATACCACGGCGATCCCACACATATGTTAGACTTCAGTACTGTCCAATTGGACAATAATCTTTCTTACGAGGAGGAGCCGGTGGCCATTCTAGACCGGCAGGTTCGGCAGTTGAGGTCGAAGAGGTATCCTTCTGTGCGTATTCAGTGGAGAGGTCAGCCTTCTGAGGCATCGACCTGGGAGTCCGAGTCTGATATGCAGAGCCGCTACCCACATTTGTTCCCCGACTCAGGTACTTCCTTCTCTTGTCCGTTCGAGGATGAACGGTTGTTTTAGAGGTGGAGAATGTGACGACCCAAAGGGTCATCACCTGTTTTCCTCACTTGTTCCATACTTTCGAGGCCTTGAAAACTCATTCTATGTTGCCTCAATTTACGTACACGATCCAGGCATGTAGCCGAAAAGATTTTGTGATAGAATATATGAATTCTATGAAAAATTTGAATAAAAATGATATTAATATTGATATAGTTGACTTCGGTCAACATTTTTGGTAAAAGGACCCGAACCCGAGAATGGACGGTCCTGGAAGGTCCGTAGGGACTTGGACATGCGTCTGGAATCGAATTCTGAGGCCTAGAGCCCAAGTTATGGATTTTTTTGTGAAATTGTTTTTAAAGTAATGATTAAAGGAAAAAGAATTAAATGACCATGGTATCAGGCTCGTATTTTGGTTCCAATGCCCGATACAAGTCTTAAATATTATATATGTGCTTTCTGTAAAGTTTGGTTGAAAACGGACGTCGTTTGACGTGTTTCGGCTTTAAATAGGAAATTTTGGGAGTTATGAAATTTTGAATGAAATCTTGAGTTTTAAAGCTCAAATCATTGATTTTGATGTTATTTTGGCGATTTGATCGCGCGAGCAAGTTCGTATGATGTTTTTAAGTCAATGTACATATTTGGTTTGGAGCCCCGAGGGCTCGGGTGAATTTTGGATAGGCCACGAGATCAATTTTTCATGTTAGAAAGTTGTTGTCAGCACCTGATCTGCAGAGTTGGGAAATGCGAACAAATGTTAGCAAATGCGAACTTCCCATTTTTGTGCCTTGGTTCGCAAATGCGAACAAATGTTCGCAAATGCGAACTTCCCAGTTTTGCCTTGGCTTCGCAAATGCGAACAAAAGTTCGCAAACGCGAACTTCCCATTTTTGTGCCTTGGTTCGCAAATGCGAACTTCCCAGTTTTGCCTTGGCTTCGCAAATGCGAACTTCCCATCCTTAGCTTATTTTTCAAACTCCCGAATTTGGTCGGGGTTCGCATTTGCGAACCCCTGCTCGCAAATGCTAACACAGAGACCTGTAAATCACGATTTCCAGCTTCATTTTTCATATTTCACAACCCAAAAACATCCATTGCCGATTTTTCACGAACTCCCTCTTCTCCAAATCAATTGTCAGTCACTTTTTACTTATTTCTTTCAATTCCTAGCAACATTAAACATGTTTTGCAATAGAAATCAAAGGTTTTCATGGTATAAATTCATGTTTTTGGGTAGAACCTAGGTTTTTTATGAATTGGGTAATTGGACCTCGAATTGAGGTCCGATTTTGAAACAAATCATATACTTGAACTCTTGGATGATTGGGTAAATTTATTTTGGTTCGAAACTCAAGTTTCAATTATGTGGGCCCGGGTCGATTTTTACTATTCCGGGTAGAATATTGTAAAAATTATAATTGACCATATGAATTAGTTTGTTGAGTAGTATTGATGATATTAAATCAATTGTGTATAGATACGATTGGATTGGAGCCAAATTTAAAAGGAAAAGGCATTGCCACGGATTGAATTGTTCGTAAACATTCGAGGTAAGTGTTTGTTCTATCCTAGCTTGAGGGAATATGATTATGTGCTATGTGCTATGTGATCGAGTGCGGTGTATAGGTTGTGGTGACGAGCATCCATACACTGGCGTCTTGTATGACCGTGAGTCGTTGTTAATACTTGTTGGGAAACATATTTAAAGATAAATTGTTGAACCCTTGCCGAGTTGTAGAATTGTTATTGATTGCCCTTGCCGGGACTTGTTGGGAAGTGAGATATTGATTGCCCTTGCCGGGACTTTGTTGTGATGATTATTGTGTCCCTTGCCGGGACGGTTCATGATTTATTGTTTCCATTATCTGCCCTTAACTGTGATTGTTATTTGGGTGAGGAAGAGTGATAATGCACGAAGGGTGATGTCGTGCCTTGATTTATTGATTTAGCACGAAGGTTAATGTCGTGCCTTGTTTTATTGATTATGCACGAAGGTTAATGTCGTGCCTTGATTTATTGATTTAGCACGAAGGTTAATGTCGTGCCATGTTATTGATTATGCACGAAGGATCATGTCGTGCCTTGTTATTGAACCATATACGAAGGATCATGCCGTACCATGGATGTGAGGATGAGAGTAAAAGCACGAAGGGTGATGCCGTGCACTTTATTTGCTTATTTGGTGAGGATGAGAGTAAAAGCAAGAAGGGTGATGCAGTGCAATTGTTTGCCATTCCTTGGCTTGATATTACCTGTTTTCCATTATACTTTGTTTTCCTTGTGGACTTATTAACTGTTGTTAATTGTTGAGTTCTTATAAGATGTTCCTTGTTGAGTTGTTACTTAATTATTCCTCATTATTTTGTGATGTACATATATATATATATATATATATAGAATTGCACAGGTTTATGCGGGTGTCTAGTCCTAGGCTTGTCACTACTTCGCCGGGATAGGCCAAGCACTTACCAGCACATGGGGTCGGATTGTGCTGATACTACACTTTTGTGTGTTTTTGCACAGGTCTAGGTGTCGATCAGGAGCAGCAGCAGTAGATCTTTTGCGTGGGAGTTGAGCATCTTGAGACCGAGGTAGTTTGCAGGCGTCCGCAGGCCCGACATCTCTTCCTTTTATTTATGTTACTACCTGTACTCTCTTTGTTCCGAGACAAAACAGATTAGGTTATTTTCTTTCAGACCTTTATGTGTAGTATCCAGTAGTAGTTTGTGACTCCACGTCTTGGGTAGAGGATTTCAGTATCATTTTACCTTGAAAATGCTTATTGCTATTTTTATAAAGTCTTCCGCACTTGTTTAATTAAGGTTATGATTTTGGTTATTAAATTGAATATGAATATTGCTAAAAACAGGATAGTGTGAATAAAGTGGCTTGCCTAGCTACCACGAGTAGGCGCCATCACGATCCCGATGTTGGGGGAAAATCCGGGTCGAGACAATATCTTAAGGGACAAAGTCCCCCACACAAGGTTAGACAAGCCACTTACCTCGACTCCGGTACAAAACCGCTAAGAGACAACTCTCTTGCCGCGAATGTCGGCCTCCACAGGCATAGTATCTGATAAAAATCAATAGAATCATATCAAAATAGGCCAATTGGGCATTACCCAATCAAAACAACTCAAAATACACCAAAACCCACAAGTTGCCAAAACCCGATTTTCGGTACACCTCTCGAAAAATTACGAAAGTTATATATTCAGGTTCCTTATCTCAACACGAGTCCGTGCATATAAAATTTATCGAAATCGGACTCCGTTTGCCCATTCAAATCCAAGATTTTTTAAAATTTGGGCCTAGGGCTCAAACCCTCCATTAACAGTGAAATAATCACGGATTTCATGATAGACTAACGAATTAAGGTCAAGAAACTTACCCCCAATGATTTCCCGATGATATCCCAGCGTTTCCCCTTTAATTACCTCTCCTGGAGCTCAAAAATGGCGTTTTAGTTTTATGGGGTCGCGGCTGTTATGTTCTGAACTTAAACTCACTGCAAGACCAATTCTTTCATCGCGTTCGCGTTGCCTGTCACGCGTTCGTGATGCTCTGGCCAAAATGCTCTTCGCGAACCCGACATGCCTCACGCGTTCGCGATGTACAACTCCGCAGCCGTCCGAGGTTCCTTCTACGCGAACGCGTCCCCACTCCACGCGAACGCGATGCCCAATAATTTCCTCATACGCGAACGTGGCCTGTACCTACGCGAATGCGATGCTTTACAGTCTTCACCTTATGCAAATGCGTCCCTGGCCTCGCGAACGCGATGGTCATCAAACCCAGGCCTTCGCGAACGCGGCCCAGGCCTCGCGAACGCGATGGCCAATGCCCTGCTGCACTGCTGCTGCATTTTCTGCAGATTTTTCAAAGTTTCAAATGCCCGTTTGATGGTCCGAATTCATCCCGAGGCCCCCGGGACCCCAACGAAAACACCAACATACTCAAAACATGATACGAACTTATTCCTATCATAAAAACACATCTAACAACATCAAAACCCATAATTCACATCGAATTCAAGCCTAAATTTCTTAAAACTTTCCGAATTACACATTCGATCTAAAACCCGACCAAACGACGTCCGAATGACCTGAAAATTTGCGGACATATCCAAAATCACATAAAGAAGCTACAGAAATTGTCGGAATTCCATTCCGACCCCCGAATCAAAATCTCACCTATCGTTCGCATTCGCCAAAATTTCAAACTTCAGCATTTCAAGCCTAATTGAGCTACGGACCTCCAAAATACATTCCGAACGTGCTCCCTACCCCGAAATCACCTAACGGAGCTAATGGAACCATCAGATTTCCGTTCCGAGGTCGTCTAAACACTGTTCCGTTTACGGGCCATTTTTCAATTATAAGGCTTCTATTTAGGGACTAAGTGTCCCAAAACGCTCCAAATTTCAGAACCGACTCTCCCGGCAAATCACCATAGTAGGAATGAACTTAGGGGAACAGTTAAATTGGGGATTGGGGCGAAATTTTCTAAAACGACCGGTCGGGTCGTTACATCTTCCCACACTTAAAGATTCGTTCGTCCTCGAACGAGCATAGAAAACATACCCGGAGTGGTGAAAAGATGAGGGTACTGGCTGCGCATATCCTGCTCGGTCTCCCAAGTCGCCTCCTCGACCGGCTGACCGCGCCACTGAACCTTTACTGAAGCGATGTTCTTTGACCTTAGCTTCCTAACCTGCCTATCTAGAATGGCTACTGGTTCCTCAACAAAAGACAGATCCTTGTCTAGCTGAACAGAAGTGAAGTCCAACACATGCGATGGGTCACCATGGTATCTCCGGAGCATAGAGACATGAAATACGGGGTGGACTCCGGCTAGGCTGGGAGGTAACGCTAACTCATAAGCAATCTCCCCAACACGCCTCAAAATGTCAAAAGGGCCAATAAATCTAGGACTCAGCTTCCCTTTCTTCCCAAACCTCATAACGCCTTTCATGGGCGAGACTCGAAGTAGAACACGCTCACCAACCATAAAAGCCACATCGCGAACCTTCTTGTCCGCTTAACTCTTCTGTCTAGACTATGCCGCACGAAGTCTGTCCTGAATCACCTTGGCCTTGTCCATAGCATCCTGAACCATATCAGTACCTAGCAACCTGGCCTCGCCCGGCTCGAACCAACCCACGGGAGACCTGCACCTCCTACCATATAGGGCCTCATACGGTGCCATCTGAATACTAGACTGGTAGCTGTTATTATAAGCAAACTCCGCCGGTGGCAAAAAGTGATCCCATGAACCTCCAAACTCAATCACGCACGCACGGAGCATATCCTCCAAAATCCGAATAGTGCACTCGGACTGGCCATCAATCTGGGGGTGAAACGCTATGCTCATCTCCACCCGAGTGGCTAACTTCTGCTGTATGGCTCTCCAAAACCGTGAAGTGAACTGAGTGCCTCTATCTGAAATGATGGAAACTGGAATACCATGCAGCCGAACTATCTCCCTGATGTAGATCTCCGCTAGCCGCTCCGATGAATAAGTAGTGGTCACCGGTATGAAATGGGCGGACTTGGTCAGCCGGTCCACAATAACCCAAATGGAATCAAACTTCCTAACAGTCCATGGAAGCCCAGATACAAAGTCCATGGTGATGCGCTCCCATTTCCACTCAGGAATCTCCATCTGCTACATCAATCCACCCGGACGCTGATGCTCATACTTCACCTGCTGGCAGTTGAGGCATCTAGAAACATAATCAACGATATCTCTCTTCATCCGCCTCCACTAGTAATGCTGTCTCAAGTCCTGATACATCTTCGCGGCACCCGGATGGATGGAATACCGCGAGCTATGGGCCTCTGCAAGAATCATCCCTCAAAGATCATCTACATTGGGCACACAGATACGCCCCTGCATCCTCATAACTCCATCATCCCCAATGGTAACATCTCAAGCATCACCACACCGAACTCTATCCTGAAGGACGAGCAAATGAGGGTCGTCGAACTGACGCTCCCTGATGCGGTCAAATAGAGTAGACCGAGAAACCACACAAGCTAGAACCAGGCTAGGCTCCGAAAGATCCAGTCTGACAAACTACCTCGCTAAACCTTGAACATCCATCGCCATAGGCCTCTCCGAAGCTGGTAGATATGCCAAACTCCCCAAACACTCTGCCCAGCGACTCAAGGCATCGGTAACTACATTAGCCTTACCCGGATGATAGAGAATAGTAATATCATAGTCCTTCAGCTGCTCCAACCATCTCATCTGACGCATGTTCAGGTCCTTCTGCTTAAGCAAGTGCTGCAAGCTTTGGTGAGCAGTGTAGATCTCACAAGGAACCCCATACAAGTAATGACGCCAAATCTTCAAGGCGTGAACAATGGCAGCTAGCTCCAGATCATGAACAGGGTAGTTCTTCTCATGTACCTTCAGCTGTCTGGACGCGTAGGCAATCACCCTACCGTCCTGCATCAATACCGCACCGAGTCCAACTCGTGAGGCATCACAATATACGATATAGGACCCCGAACCCGTAGGCAATATCAATATATGGGCCGAAGTCAAAGCTGTCTTGAGCTTCTGAAAGCTCGCCTCACACTCGTCTGTCCACTGAAAAGGGGCACCCTTTTGGGTCAATCTGGTCATAGGTGCTGCAATCGAAGAGAACCCCTCTACGAAACGACGGTAATAGCCCGCCAAACCAAGGAAACTACGAATCTCAGTAGCGGAGGAGGGTCTGTGCCAACTCTGGATGACCTCCACCTTCCTCGGATCTACTCGAATACCATCACTCGAAACCACGTGGCCCAAAAATGCCACTGAACTTAACCAGAATTCACAATTAGAGAACTTGGCATATAGCTGCTTCTCCCTCAGAATCTAAAGCACTATCCTCAAATGCTGCTGGTGCTCTTCCCAACTCCGGGAATATACTAGAATATCATCAATGAAAACAATCACAAACAAGTCCAGATATGGCTTGAACACACTGTCCATCAAATCCATAGAGGCTGCTGGGGCATTTGTCAGCCCAAAAGACATCACGAGGAACTCGTAGTGGCCATACCGAGTCTTGAAGGCAGTCTTCGGGATATCTGGCTCCCGAATCTTCAGCTGATGATACCCAGAGCGCAAATCAATCTTAGAAAACACCTGTGCGCCCTGTAGCTGGTCAAACAAGTCATCAATACGTGGCAAAGGATACCCGTTCTTCACTGTAACTTTGTTCAACTGGCGATAGTAAATACACATATGCATAGAACCGTCCTTCTTCTTCACAAACAACACAGGAGCACCCCAAGGCAAAACACTGGGTCGAATGAAACCCTTACCCAACAACTCCTGTAACTGATCCTTCAACTACTTCAACTCAGGAGGAGCCATACGGTACGGTGGAATAGAAATGGGCTGAGTGCCCGGCAACAAGTCAATAGCAAAGTCAATATCTCTGTCGGGCTGCATGCCCGGGAGATCAGCTGGAAATACATCAGCAAAGTTACGTACTACATGAACAAAATCAATGGAGGGAGTGTCAATACCGACGTCCCGCACATAGGCTAGATAAGCAGCACACCCCTTCTCAACCATACGTTGAGCTATGAGAAAGGAAATAACACGGCTAGGGGTGTGATCTAGAGTACCACTCCACTCAATACGTGGAATGCCTGGCATTGCCAGCGTCACAGTCTTGGCGTGACAATCAAGAATAGCATAATGGGGCGACAACCAGTCCATGCCCAAAATAATATCAAAGTCAAACATATCGAGTAATAATAGATCAGCCCTGGTCTCAAAACAACGAATAGTAACCAAACACGACCAGTACATACGGTCCACAATAAGAGAATCTTCCACAGGAGTAGAAACATAAATGGGGGCTCTCAAAGAATCCCGAGGCATACCCAAATACGAAGCAAAATAAGAGGACACATATGAATAAGTAGAGCCGGGATCGAATAGAACCGATGCCTCTCTGTGGCTAACCAATATAATACCTGTGATAACAGAATCGGAGGTGATAGCCGCGAAACGATCAGGAATAGCATAAAATATGGCTCGTCCCCTCCCTCGAGGGAGACCTCTATCTCCCCGATCTACGCCCCTGGATGGCCGGGTAGGTAGGGTAGCAGCTGGAGCTGGAACAATAGCATGAGAATCTCGTCGAGCACGCTGCGGATGAGAATGTTGTGAAGGTGCACTCCACCCAAGCCTAGGGCAATCCCCCACCAAATGATGGATGTCCCCACCCCCTCTAGACTGATCTCTGGAAGTACCCCGTGCAGGAGGCATACTAGAAACTGGAGGTGCATAATAAAGCTCCTGAGATACTGGTGGAGCTAGAGTACTACCGGCTGCTGGCAAGGCTCAATGAACAGGGCGACCAGAATGAACCCTACAATAACGACCGTCTGCTGAAGTAAGGGCACCAGAGTAGTGACCCGACTCTCGAGACCTCTCGGCCTCTCTCTCTGCCCTATCTCTAGTATGAAAACCCTCTACCCTTCTGGCAATGCTCACTACCTGCTGATAAGAAATATCTATCTCCAACTCTCGAGCCATGCTAGATCTGATAGATGGAATAAGGCCCTCAATAAATCGGCGAACCCTCTCACGAACAGTAGAAACCAGGGCTGGCGTAGGTCTAGCCAACCTAGTGTAACGTATAGCATACTCTGAGACGGTCATAGCACCCTGGCGCAAATGCTCAAACTCCTCGCGCCATGCGTCCCTGAGGCTCTGGGGAACAAACTCCCTCTCAAACATATCTGAAAACCGTGCCCAAGTCAAAGGAGCAGCCTCGTCCAGACTGTCCAACTCAAATGTACGCCACCAATCATAAGCGGCTCCCCGAAGCTGGAAAGCTGCAAAAGAAACCCCACTCGAGGCAGTAATACCCATAGTGCGAAACATTCGGTGACAATCCTCCAGAAATCCCAAGGCATCATCTGTAGCCAATCCGCTGAAAATCGGAGGATCATAATTCTTGAATCTCTCCAGCCTCTGTTGTTCATCCTCAGAAGCAGGTGCCCCATCCTCGTGCTGAACTGGTACTGCAGGCCGAATAAGGGTGATGTCTGGGACATGCTCAACATGCACTCGAGGCTCAGGAGTGCGGGCGGCGGGAGTCTGCACTCCTACCCCGGCCTGGGATGTGGCTGCAGAAAGGGGAAGTAACCCTGCCTGTGACAAAGTAGCATACGCGTTCATAAACTGTACTAGTGCCTCCTGAACAACTGGAGTAGTAGTGGCGGTAGGAGTGATCGGTGTCTGAACTCCGGCTGCACCACGTGCGCGTCCACAGCATCTACCCCGGCCCCGGCCTCTGACGGCGGTAGCAGGGGGCGCGGGTGCCTGGTCCTCTTGAGTAGCACGTGTCCTCACCATCTGTGAGAGAATAGAAGTCAGAAATTTAGAATTGGGATCAAAATATCGCACGACAACGAATTCAAAGAAATGAAAATGTTTTTCCTAAACAGTTACATAGGCTCTCGTAGATAAGTACAGATGTCTCCGTACCGATAAGCGAGACTCTAATAAACCGGCCTGTGTCCCATGACTCCTATGAACCTATAGCTCAGATACCAACTTGTCACGACCCTAGTTCACCAATCGTGAACATGTCATGACGGCACCTAGTCCCCACGACTAGGTAAGCCTAACACGTTGCAGAATATGCTAGTTTATAAACATTAAATAAGAATAGCGGAAATATAATATAAAAAGGAAATGTAATCCGTGCCACTTGGCACCAACATCTGTCAAACACACTGTATAAAACACCACCAAGACCAGGAATCCCACAGGCAACACAGACTAAAAAGGAGAGTATACAACTGTGGCTCTAAATGTAAAGAGTTTCTAACAACGAAATAAGGGAAAACATCTACTAATACTATCAGAATAGAAGGAGGGCCTCCGGATCTGCGGACGTAGCAGATCATACCTCGAGGTCTCCCAAAGTGTTGCTGAATCACCTAGTACGAGCCTGTCCTAGTTGTACCCGGATCTGCACAACAAAAGTGTGCAGAAGAGTAGCATGAGTACACCACGGCGGTACTCAGTAAGTGCCAAGCCTAACCTCGATGGAGTAGTGACGAGGAAGGTCAGGGCCCTACTGAGGAAAAATATAATAACCAATATGATAATGAGAAGACAATATGTGTATAATCACAACAAGTATCCGGCAAGAAAAATAAGTAAAACAGTAGCAACGGACGAACACTATCAAAGAATAGAGGTACAAACTACCACCGGATATTTATCGTCGGGGATCTCCTGGTATCCTGAGGATCTCTTGGAATCTTCAATAAATATATTTTAGGGATCTCTTAGTATCCATAATAATAATAAATTCTGGGATCTCCTGGTATCCCGAGGATCTCCCGGTATCCTCAATAAATGTTCTGGGATCTCTTAGTATCCAGAGGATCTCCTAGTATCCTCAATAATATTCTGGGATCTCTTAGTATCCAGAAGATCTCCTAGTATCCTCCATAAATTTTCTGGGATCTCTTAGTATCCGGAGTCCAAGTATCCTCAATAAATATATTCTTTTCTGTACCAGGGATCTCTTAGTATCCCGCACCCTCATTCTTATTGTATAATATGTATAGGGGAAATTTCCAGGATGCCGTCCCGTAGTCCCAATTTACATCAACCACCAACAACAACTCAAGATATTAATTAACTACCGACTCATAACAAATAATAGTATATTCTGGCCTAATATGTCTCGTAAAAATGCAACAAGGTAGTATAAGAAAATAGACAAATAAATCCACTAAACATGCTTTTCTAAACTAGCACAAGCTATAATAGCAGTTAGGAATAAGTAATTATGAAAGAGAACTCAACTCAAGTAACTTTTATTTTTAAGTAAAAATTTAGGTTTTCAACAATTAGCTCAAGTACGCGCTCGTCACCTCACGCACAAGGCATTCAATTACCAAATTCATATCTTAAGGGACAAAGTCCCCCACACAAGGTTAGACAAGCCACTTACCTCGTCTCCGGTACAAAACCGCTAAGAGACAACCCTCTTCCCGCGAATTTTGGCCTCCACAGGCGTCGTATCTGATAAAAATCAATAGAATCACATCAAAATAGGCCAATTGGGCATTACCCAATCAAAACAACTCAAAATACACCAAAACCCACAAGTTGCCAAAACCCGACTTTTGGTACGCCTCTAGAAAAATTACGAAAGTTATATATTTGGGTTTCTTATCTCAACACGAGTCCGTGCATATAAAATTTATCGAAATCGGACTCTATTTGCCCATTCAAATCCAAGATTTTCTAAAATTTAGGCCTAGTGCTCAAACCCTCCATTAACAGTGAAATAATCACGAATTTCATGATAAACTAACGAATTAAGGCCAAAAAACTTACCCCCGATGATTTCCCGATGATATCCCAGCATTTCCCCTTCAATTACCTCTCTTGGAGCTCAAAAATGGCGTTTTTGTTTTATGGGGTCGCGACTGTTATGTTCTGAACTTAAACTCACTGCCAGACCAATTCCTTCATCGCGTTCGCGTTGCCTGTCATGCTTTCGCGATGCTCTGGCCAAAATGCTCTTCGCGAACGCGACATGCCTCACGCGTTCGCGATGTACAACTCCGCAGCCGTCCGAGGATCCTTCTACGCGAACGCGTTCCCACTCCACGCGAACGCGATGCCGAATAATTTCCTCGTATGCGAACGCGGCCTGTACCCACGCGAACGCGATGCTTCACAGTCTTCACCTTACGCGAATGCGTCCCTGGCCTCGCGAACGTGATGGTCATCAAACCCAGGCCTTCGCGAATGCGGCCCAGGCCTCGCGAACGTGATGGCCAATGCCCTGGTGCACTGCTGCTGCATTTTCTGCAGATTTTTCAAAGTTCCAAATGCCCGTTTGATGGTCCGAATTCATCACGAAGCCCCCGGGACCCCAACGAAAACCACCAACATACTCCAAAACATGATACGAACTTATTCCCATCATAAACACACATCTAACAACATCAAAACCCATAATTCACATCGAATTCAAGCCTAAATTTCTTAAAACTTTCCGAATTACACATTTGATCTAAAACCCGACCAAACGACGTCCGAATGACCTGAAAATTTGCGGACGTATTCAAATTCACATAACGAAGCTACAGAAATTGTCGGAATTCCATCTCGACGTCTAGATCAAAATCTCACTTATCGATCGGATTTCCAAAAATTTCAAACTTCGGCATTTCAAGCCTAATTGAGCCGCAGACCTCCAAAACACATTCTGAACGTGCACCCAACCCCGAAATCACCTAACGAAGCTAATAGAACCATCAAATTTCTGTTCCGAGGTCGTCTTAACACTTCTGGCTACGGGCCATTTTTCAATTATAAGGCTTCTATTTAGAGACTAAGTGTCCCAAAACGCTCCAAATTTCAGAACCGACTCTCCCGGCAAATCACCATAGCAGGAATGAACTTAGGGGAACAGTTAAATTGGGGGGTCGGGGCGTAATTTTCTAAAACGACCGGCCGGGTCGTTACAACTAACAAGGCAATTCAGGGGAGCGTATGGTCGATGGTTGTTGCTCAAGCTTTCCACCCACTCCATACGTCCGAACGCCCCCCTCCTAAATTAAGGGTGACTCAACAAAGAGTTCGTGCACGCAACGTGTGCTACGAGACTTGTTGCAGAAAGAATTGATCGGGTAATGCATATGATGACAGTTATAAAGCAGCAAACACATAAAGCAAAAACTGTAAGCAAATAAGCAACGAGCAAATAACAAAATATAAAAACATAATAAAAATCAAGTAAAGCTAATGAAAAAGCATAAAAACCTCAACCAAATAATCTAAAAGCCAACAAAATCAAGTACTAGCTCGAACCCGCAACTTCCCCAGCAGAGTCGCCAGAGATGTCACACCCCTTTTTTTTACCAAACCTCACTAAACCCTCTTAAATAAATAAAAGAATTTAGTAAAGGCTTGAAAAAGGATTTTTCAATTTTGAAAGTGACAAAAGTGGTGTTCAAAAGGAAATTATTCAGAGTCGCCACCTGACATTAGTTTCGGTGCCAGGCCACCGTTTTTCTAAAAAATAGTTCTTTTCCTTTTAAAACACTCGAGACTCTATAAAACTAAGTAAACACTAGAGATTCAGGTAAGGGGGTTCATTTGACTCAGGGAGAAGGTGTTAGGCACTCCCCAAGTCCCGTGAAGGTCACGGTTGCGTACATGATCAAGTTGGCTTTCAAAATATTAAAGTTGAGGTAAAACAAACATAGAAAAATAGAATAATCACAAAATAGGCTCGAGGTCGTCCGCACCTAAGTGAAAGAAAATGAAAAAGAAAAGAAAAGAGAACTCCTAAGCTAACCTATACTACGACTTCTCCGCCATGCTCGCCAAGGCGTCCAAAATATTTACATAGTTCTTCGGGGCATACCTCGAATTATAACATATACAAACTTCACGAGGCATTCCCCGAATAAATTTAACTAAGGGAATAACATCTCGCCTAACCAAAATTCTAAGGCTTGCCTACCCGGGTGTCGCCGACCTAAACATGCTCCTAGTGGTTAAATGTGAAACAATAAATTTAATAGATATTCAACTTAATGTTACAGCCTGTATGCATCAAGATATCAATTCCTAACCTCTTTAATTTCTATAAATCCATAGGCCACTGTCAAATCTAATTAGTGCAATCACAAAATTAGCGAAACAAATAGTAACATGTGGAGTAGCAATTCTATACATATGTTAAGAGAAACAAATAGTAACAACTAGTAACTAAAGGAAATAAGAGGGACCGACCAGGTAAATTAGAACAAATTCTATATTTCAGTTAAGCCACAACTAACATGTGGAGTAGTAAACAAAAATACGGGTAAGAGTATACCTCAATGACTAAAGTAAAACGGCAGAATTCTTCATGAAGACAACAAGACCAAATACAATTCGATAATCACAGGAAAATCCAATAACTTAATTAGCATATGAAGGCAATTATATGATGCCAAACACTTAGAAACACTAAGAAAATATGAGAATTCTCCATGATTGATCAAGAAGATATTCTGCAAATGGTCAAGTGCAATATCGAGAATCGCTACACTAATCCAACTGTACTTAAATTACAAACCAAAACACCTTTAATTATGTTATCAACAAAATAAGATATCCCAACAGAGGCAAATTGAATGTTCAAGTGGGCATAAAATTTCACTTTTCATCCTTCAAGGAGACTCTTTTGACTGAAGAACAAAAATGAAAAAACAAACTATTTTGAACCAAATCATTCTTCCAAAAAAGAAACTCAAAACAAATCCATGTTCAAATAGAGACAGAGAAGTCAAGTAAGCCTAGGGACAATTACATGCCTTAATGAGTTTCATGATTAGAGGATCACATGACTATTCATTCTCTGTTCCATTAGAAATCAAGTAACTCAAAGCAAGTGTATCAAGCAAATTCATATTTAAAATGCATTTTGACACCAAACAAATTCACTCGGACCTTAAAACCGACATGGGAAATCATAGAGGATGCTGAGAACATAACAGAAAATAAGACAAAAGAACTACACAAAATATCAGCGATTATTTTAGACTTAACCCATCTTTGAATGGCTCATTAGGCTCGATTCACAATAGAAACAAAATAAAGGAAAGGAAGTGAACATGTTAAACTGCAATTCTTCTATAACAGTGGAAAAATTAGCAAATACACACTCCTCGATTCGAAACAAAATTTCACGAGAAACAGCAGCAAAATCGAAAGACAGAACCGGAACTTGAACGACGAACACAACTCCGCTCACTCGATTTCCGACTTCAAATCAAAATAAAAAATGAAATAGAACTTTTGTATTTTTTGATTATCAAAAATGACACAGAACTTTTAATCTATGAACGAACTAAAAAAATTTAAAGAAAAGGAGGACACCAAATCAGAACCAGAAAAAATAACCTAGCACTTTTTTCAATCCTTTTTTTTTATCTGTCTTAAGAGCTCCAATATATAGCTCTCTCTCAAAGTTTCTCTACTTCTTCAGCAAGAAATCGTGTGGGACCAACAAATCAAATCAGATATTCCCTTTTCACAAACAAAAATCGTAAAAAATGGAAATCTTGGACAAAAGTCTTTATCCAATGGTTCCCATTCTTCCAATTTTCATTCAAGGGTCCGGATTTGTCTTTAAACAACAGAAATAAAAAAAGAAATCAACCAAAATCGGATTGAAATGATGAGATTATTGGGATTTTGCTACGTAAAAGAAGGAGAAGAGAGGAGAGGGGACCATGGGGGGGACCAGTGAGTGAACTCGGGTGAAATAATGGTGAGTTGGGCGCTGAATCGTTGAGAGAGAAGATGAGTGAACAATAGAGAGGAGGGGGGGTGGCGGCCGGTCTAAAGGCCTCTAGGTTTAGGATTAAGGTTTTTTGGGGAAATGTTAGGTTTATATAGGGCGGGTCGATGGGTATTTGGCGGGTCGGGCAGATTGGGCCGCGGGTCAAGGGGTATGGGAGATGGGCTGCCCGATTTTGGGCCTTTTCTTGGGTAAAATTGGGCCAAAATTTGTACTTCCTTAACTTTGAAAAGTCTATTAAATTACCAACCCAATCTTTTAAATTAAAACTAAACTAATTTCATTTAATAAATAAATTATGTAATAATGTGAAACAATATATATATATATATATATATATATATATATATATATATATATATATATATATATATATATTAAAACAACATTTATTGTCATAGCAGAAACAAATATAAGGATATAAATATAAATAAAATATTAATAATTTAAACTGAATAGGATAAAATAGAGCATGAAACTATTTTTGTATTTTTTTTCAATTTTGTGCCTTTAAAATTAGTAATAAAGTAAAATTAGTTAAAATAACTATATTAAGCCTAAATTAAATATTCTACGCTAAAACGGGTGAAATTTCGGGGAGGGTCAAAAATTACATGTCTACAGTATCCAGTTCACTTTGCAGTTCTGGAGGACATTTCAGTGAGAGTTGGGTTCACAGGCAGAGCTGAGCACAACATATCATCCACAGACGGATGGGCAGTCCGAGCGTACTATTTAGATACTGGAGGACATGTTGCGTGCTTGTGTCATTGATTTCGGTGGTTCATGGGATGATTACTTGCCTTTTGTGAAGTTTGCTTATAATAATAGCTATCAGTCCAGCATTCAGATGGCACCGTATGAAGCTTTATACGGGAGGCGGTGTAGGTCTCCAGTCGGTTGGTTTGAGTTTGGGGGTTGTGGTCGGGTTTAGCTCCGATTAGTCGTTTAGGTTGATTAGTTACTACTTGTGTTGGTAACTGGTTCATTTTTTGATTCATTGCTGGTTAAATGCTAAGTTATAATTATCTTTAGCTAAGGATTTTAATAATAATAATTTTTCTATGTTTTTATTTAATGACTCTATATGTGTGATTTTTTAAGTTTGCATATATTTATCTAGATCATTTCTCATATTTTGTTCGGTTTTAGCTATTTCAAGCATAGTTTCTGTCCAATAATTTAAATATTCGTAATTTATCATATCTTAGTCTGTTTCGGGTCCTGAATCACATATATTAGTATAGTCATAATTTTATGCTTCTTCTAGTTCTTCACTCCATTCTTGGTTTATTATTTCTGTTAAAATTAGATTTTCGTATTCTTGAATTTGATTCCATATGTTTTTTCTTATTTCAGGTTCGGTTATCTTTTTAAGTACATAAAATATTAATATCTTATAATTATCTGCCATCTCATCTAGTAAATATGTTATCATTATTTGCTATTGTCTTTATGATATTCGTAATTCATGTTTTGCTAAACATATTCCCTCTAACCTCTTTCTTTATCATAGTGTTCATCATGTTTTAATTAGTTATTCTGAACAATCTCTTATGGTAGTACCACGCCTTTCCATAATTATTATTGCTTTTTACCTGTATCGGCGCCTCAACTCTGTCTACATCCCTAACGGCATTCCTTCGCCTCTAGTTTCGACCTTAGGATGGCATAGTCCAGGTTTTAACAATTTCTAAGTATTTACTAAGTCCGTCACTATGGCAAACCTTTTAGAGATGTTTATAATAACAGTACTATAACATGATAAACAATTATGATATTCAAGAGATTATAAGGAATATAAGTATTTAGCTATACATGAGTTTAGATATGCATACCTGACTTTGTATCTCCTTCGAGTTCGACATATCTTTTAATTTGACGACCCGGCCCATCGTCACGGGAATTGCCACCCCGTAATATTTTAATTTCATGTTTTATGCTTTTATATCAGTGTTAGAGTCTATCTGGTGAGTTAGGAGTGATTTGGATTGAAAATGAGGCATATAGCCTTTTTGAAGGAAACTTGAATATGGAAAGTCAACCCGCAGTTGACTATTTAGTTAGAGGGCTCGGAATCGGATTCTGATGATTCGGTTAGTTCCGGGAGGTGATTTGTGACTTAGGGGAGCGATCGGAATTGAATTTGGAGGCCCAATGTAGAAATAGGCTTGAATTGGCTAAGGTTGAATTTTGGCGAAATCCGAACGGTAGGTGAGATTTTGATCCGGGGGTCGGAATGGAATTCCGACAATTCTAGTAGCTTCGTTATGCAATTTTGGATATGTCCGCAAAATTTCAGGTCGTTCGGACGTCGTTTGGTTGGGTTTTTGATTGAATGTGTAATTCGGAAGTTTTGAAGAAACTTAGGCTTGAATCCATGTATAATTGGTGATTTTGATGTTTAGGATGGTGTTTTTATGCTTGGTATAAGTTCGTATCGTGTTTTGGGGTATGTTGGTGGTTTTCGTTGGGGTCCCGGGGGCCTCGGGGATGAATCCGGACCATCATCCGGCATTTGGAAGCAAGGAATAGTCGTCTGCTGTAAATTGCAGATCACTGGGCACCAGTTAAGCCTTCGCGTTCGCGAGCGCTATGCCCGCGTTCGCGTAGGCTGAGGGAAAATGGTCATCGTGTTTGCGTTGCTGGGGGACGCGATCACGTAAGAGGAAGGTTGTGAGCATCGCGTTCGCGTGGGGGTAGGCTCGCTTTCGCGTAAGAGGAAAAAGAGAAGCCACGCGTTCGCGTGGAATGGGACGCGAACGCGTAGAGGAAAAATCCGGGGCTGGGGAGAATGGTCTTCGCGGACGCGTTACTTCATGTCGCATTCGCGATGAAGGAAATGAGCAAGGCATCGCGTTCGCGTAGGATGCATCGCGAACGCGTAAGGCAAAAATGGGTGGCAGTGAAATTAAAAGCCAGAACTGGTCAGTCGCGGGTTTAACACCCAAAACCTCCATTTTTGAGTTCCAAGAGAAGGTATTGACGGGAGATTGCTGGGAAACCATCAGTTCGCTTCTCGTCAGCTTAATTACATCATTTTAACATGAAATCCTTGGTTAATTCTATGTAAATGGAAGATTAAAGGTGGGTTTGAGCCATAGGCCTAAAATTGAAGAAAAACACTGATTTGAGCGGGCAAATGGAGTCCGATTTTGGTAAATTTTATATGCCTAGACTCGTATCAAGATGAGGATTCCGAATACGTTACTTTTGTACTTTTTCGACAAGCGTACCGAAAGTCAGGTTTTGGCAACTTTGCCATTTTTGGTGTAAATCGAGTTGTATTGATTGGGTGTCGTCCCATTGGCCTAATTTGTTGTATTTCTACTGTATTTGATCAGATTCTACGTGAGCTTGATTCTGGTGGAAAGGGCATTGCGGAGTAGGCGTCGTGCTGTATTGAGGTGAGTAATAGATGTGGGTGATGGCCAGCGGGTTCGAAACCCCAGTATACCACTTTGTGACGCTGTATAGCGGCGAGACACGTACTCTCTTGTGAGTGCGGGGTCGATTGTGATTGGGGACTATGGCTTAGTCCGACTTGTTGATACTGTGTTATGATATTAGGCTATTCTTGAGCCGTCGAACCTCCTTCTCGGATGATTGCATATTATATATTGTGATAATGGCCACTCTTGAGCTGTTGAACCTCCTTCTTGGACGGTTGAGTATACTTGTGGGCCGTGAGCCAGTTATTGGATCCCGCGAGGATCGTTATCATTGTTTTATGATATTGACATGCTAGTTTACTACCAGTCCGTAGCTATTTCTGTTATCATGCTATTTCCAATCTCTGGAACTTGATATTACTGTTTTCCAACTGAAAAATAATAAAAGGGTTTTTAAAACTACTTTTGAGCCTGCGAGGCTGTATTTGCATATTAGCTGACTGGTAGTGGATCGAGTTGCGCGCCGCAGTGGTATATATGTTGGATTGGACTGCACGCCGCAGTGATATTGTGCTTGGGCTGTAGGAGCCCCTCCGGAGTCTGAACCCCCACAGTGAGCACGGATACCCAAATTTGATCGTGCTACGCGCCGTAGCGGTCATATCATGCATTGCATTGCATTTAGCTACATCTACTAGCTGTTTTATTGTTTTGCTTGTACTTATTGGTACAGGTACAGTTGATATTGATTCTGTGACAGGGTATTTGATTACAGCCTTACATAGTGCTTTATCGCGGATTTCTTATCTGCGCTGTCTTACCCATGTTTATTACCACTGAGTCTGGCAGTACTCATTTTACTCCCTGCACCTTGTGTGCAGATCGAGGTACCTCTCAGCAGTGATCCGGTAGCTGTTCGAGGCGACATTTGTAGGATATTCGAGGTAGCCGCAGAGTCCGCAGGACCCGATATTCCTTCTTACTGTCTTTTGATTCTATATTGATATTTCTTTCCGCACTTGGTATTTGGTAAACCATTATACACTTATGTTCATTAGAGGCTCATGACAATTGACCCTGCCGTCTATGGGAGTTGGTATATTTTGGGACTTGGTTCCCCGCTTTTGATATATGTATCACTGTTGTTTCATATTTTGATATGATTAAATGGGATAAAGCGAGCTTCTAGCTCCGTCATTGTTATCGATTGGTCAGGCTGGCCTAGCAATGTGCCGGGCGCCATCACGACCGGATTTGGGGTCGTGACAAGTTGGTATTAGAGCCTAGGTTTACTAGGCCCCGTGAGTCTTGACCCGATTAGTAGAGTCTCGGATCGGCACGGGGACGCTCGTACTTATCCCTCGGGAGGATGCGAACCTTTAGAAACACTTCACTTTTCTCGAACCTCTATCGTGCGATCTTATTGTTCGGAGAACCGAACTTCTATATTCTATTCTCTCGCGTACGGAGAGAACGCGAGCATCATGACGAGGTGGACGACCCGCATTTCCACCTGTTAGAGGCCGCGGGCGCGGTCGTGCTAGTAGGTGGAGGTAGGCGGCCCGAGGCGCGCCACCGACCCGCCCGTGGTACCAGCTCAGGAGCAACCCCCAGGCGGTCGATGCTCCAGCAGCCCCAGCTCATGGCCAGACCGTATCTATTGCTATTCTTGGTCTTCGGGAGACTCTTGCTCGTATATTACCTGCGTGTTCCGGCTTGGCTCGGTAGTTTCAGCCACCGCCGCCGCAGCCGACATCTCGCATAGGGGCGGTCGGCGAGACCTCTGCAGCTCGCACACCTAAGCAAGTGGTTCAGGGACTTCAGACACGCCGCAGGTAGTCCCCGCCGGTGGTTGCACCAGCTATTCCTCCGACCGCACCGCGCCTCCGCCTCCGTAGCATATGGTTCAAAGCTATGCCCGACGACGAGCAACGCCTCGTCTCGAGAGATTTGGCAGACTTCAGCCCACCCCATTTCGTTGGCGTCGAGGGCAAGCGATGCCCGTGGTTTCTTGCACGATTGTCGCAGGATGTTGCGGACGGTTGGTATTCTCGAGTCCAGCCGGAGTTTCATTTACTACCTTTCGGTTACCGGTCCCGCATTTGATTTGCGGGAAGAGTTTGAGAGGTGTAGGCCTGCCCAGAGCAGCACCTCTCACATGGCAGCAGCTTTACTCTCTTTTCTAGAGAAATATGTACCCCGGCCTCGTCGCGAGGAGCTACGTAGCCAGTTCGAGTGGTTGGTTCAGGGCGACATGTCCGTGACCCAATATGAGCTTAGATTCATTCACCGCTGGCTAGGCATGCCACATTGATGATCTCTACTGACAAGGAGAGGATCGTGAGGTTCATCGATGGCCTCAACTACTCTATCCGCATTCTTATGACCGCAGAGAGAGTTTTGTCATCATCATTTGAGTAGGTTGTTGACATGGCACGCTCCATTGAGGCGGATCGTCACCGAGGGAGGAGAGGGAGGCCAAGAGGCCTCGTGGTTCTGGCAGCTTCAGCGGTGCTCCATCTAGAGGGCATTTTCAGCAGAGCAGAGGTCGCTCATCTAGACCTTCTCATTCAGGCCGCCCACAGCAGAGCGGAGGTTCTTATGGTCATGGTCGACAGGGGTTTCAGCAGTGTCACTCATCACTTAGTGCCCTTCCATCCCGCAGTGCAAAGACCTACTTCTTCTGACCCCGTGGTTCTTCTCGTGGCGAGCGGGTTCCCTTCGGTCCCCTTCTCCAACACCAGGTGCATGTTATCGCTGTGGTGAGTTTTGCCACACGAGGAGACAAGGCCCTCGACTCCGTAGGGGCAGGACTCGGCAAGAGGATCAGCCCTCCTCTTCAACACCATCTCGAGCTAGTAGAGGTGGAGGTCGGCCTTCTCGTGGTCGCCCCAAAGGTGAGGAGAGATATGGTGGAGGCCATGCACGGTTCTATGCACTTTCCTGACAAGCGTGATGCACTTGCCTCCTATGCAGTGATTGCAGGTATCATTTCTGTCTGTCACAGAGATGCCTCTGTTCTATTTGATCGAGGGTCCACATATTCTTACGTGTCTTCTTATTTTGCACATCATTTGGGTGCGACTCGTGGTAGTCTTGATTTACCTGTTCATGTATCCACCGGATAGGGATATTGATTTCGGCATTGACTTGGTGCCGGGCACTCAGCCCATATCCATTCCTCCTTATCGGATGGCACCAGCCGAGTTGAAAGAACTAAAAGAGCAGCTTCAAGAGCTTCTGGATAAGGGTTTCATCCGCCCTAGTGTGTCCCCGTGGGGTGCGCCGGTATTATTTGTTAAAAAGAAAGATGGTTCCATGCGAATGTGTATTGATTATAGGCAATTGAACAAAGTAACAGTGAAGAACAAGTACCCTCTACCGCGCATAGATGATTTGTTTGATCAGTTACAGGGTGCGAGGGTGTTTTCTAAGATTGATCTTCGTTCAGGCTATCATCAGCTGAAGATCAGGGACTCAGATATTATGAAGACTGCATTCAGGACCCGATATGGTCATTATGAGTTTCTTGTGATGTCGTTTGGGCTGACCAACGCCCCAGCAGCATTTATGCATCTGATGAACAGTGTGTTCATGCCCTATTTGGATTCATTTGTGATTGTGTTCATTGATGACATTCTAGTCTACTCCCGTAGTCGTGAGGAGCATGCTCAGCATTTGAGTATTGTGTTGCAGAGATTGAGGGAGGAGAAGCTATATACTAAATTCTCCAAGTGCGAGTTTTGGCTCGAGTCCGTAGCATTTCCGGGACATGTGGTGTCTCGTGATGGTATTCATGTTGATCCGAAGAAGATAGAGGCGGTGTAGAGTTGGCCTAGACCGTCCTCAGCTACAGAGATCGTGAGCTTTCTTGGCTTGGCGGGATATTATCGCCGGTTTGTTCGTGGATTTTCATCCATTGCTTCTTCTTTGACTAGATTGACCCAGTAGGGCGCACCATTCGTGCGGTCTGGATGAGTGCGATGGAGAGCTTTCGAAGCTCAAGACACGCCTTTGACCATAGCTCCGTTGTTAATATTGCTTGGTCTCTGGTTCATATACCGTTTATTGCGATGCCTCGAGAGCGGGGATAGGTTGTGTGTTGATGCAGAAGGTAAGGTGATTGCTTACGCTTCTCGGCAGCTGAAGCCACATGAGAAGAAACTATCCCGTTCATGATTCGGAGCTAGCTCTGCCATTGTTCCCGCCTTAAAAATTTGGAGGCACTATTTGTGCGGTGTGTCTTGTGAGATGTATACCGACCATCATAGTCTCCAGCACTTGTTCAAACAGAAAGATCTTAATTTGGGGCAGCGGAGATGGCTTGAGTTGCTTAAGGATTATGACATTACTATATTATATCATCCGGGGAAGGCCAATGTCGTGGCCGATGCTTTGAGCCGAAAGGCAGTCAGTATGGGCAGCCTAGCTTATATTCCAGTTGGGGAGAGGCCATTTGCATACGATGTTCGGGTGCTAGCCAATCGGCTTGCGAGGTTAGATATTTCTGAGCCCAACCATGTATTGGCTTGTGTCGTATCTCGATCATCTCTATATGATCGTATTCGTGAGCGCCGACAGTATGATGATCCACATGCTAGTATGATGATCCACATTTGGCCGTCCTTAGGGACAGAGTTCAGCATGATGACGTTAGAGATGTCACCATCGATAGTGACGATGTATTGAGGATGCAGGGCGGGATATGTGTGCCCAATGTTGATGGCCTTCGTGATAGGGATATTGATTTCGGCATTGACTTGGTGCCCAAATGTGACGACCCGGCCCGTCGTCACGGGAATTACCACCTCGTTATGTTGTAATTTTATGTTTTATGCTTTTATATCAGTGTTAGAGTCTATCGGTGTGTTAGGAGTGATTTGGATCGAAAATGAGGCATATAGCCTTTTCAAGGAAACTTGAATACGGAAAGTCAACCCGGAGTTGACTATTTAGTTAGAGCGCTCGAAATCGGAATCCGATGATTCGGTTAGTTCCGGGAGGTGATTTGTGACTTAGGGGAGCGATCGGAATTGAATTTGGAGGCCCGTGTAGAAATAGGCTTGAATTGGCTAAGGTTGAATTTTGGCGAAATCCGAATGGTAGGTGAGATTTTGATCCAAGGATCGGAATGGAATTCCGACAATTCCTATAGCTTCGTTCGGTGATTTTGGATATGTTCGCAAAATTTTAGGCCATTCGGACGTCGTTTGGTTGTGTTTTTGATTGAATGTGTAATTCGGAAGTTTTGAAGAAACTTAGGCTTGAATCCGTGTGTAATTGGTGATTTTGATGTTTAGGATGGTGTTTTTATGCTTGGTATAAGTTTGTATCGTGTTTGGGGTATGTTGGTGGTTTTCGTTGGGGTCCCGGGGGTCTCGGGGTGAATCTGGACCATCATCCGGCATTTGGAAGCAAGGAATAGTCCGGTGTAAATTGCAGATCACTGGGCACCAGTTAAACCTTCGCGTTCGCGAGGGCTAGGCCCGCGTTCGCGTAGGCTGGGGGAAAATGGTCGTCGCATTCTTGATGAAGAAGAGGAATAAGGTATCGCGTTCGCGTGAGAGGCATCGCGAACGCGATGAAGAAGGCTCGCGTTCGCGTAAGAGGAAAAAGAGAAGCCACGCGTTCGCGTGGAATGGGACGCGAACGCGTAGAGGAAAAATCTGGTGCTGGGGAGAATGGTCTTCGTGGATGCGTGACTTCATGTCACGTTCGCGATGAAGGAAATGAGCAAGGCATCGCGTTCACGTAGGATGCATCGCGAACGCGTAAGGCAAAAATGGCTGGCAGTGAAATTAAAAGCCAGAACTGGTCAGTCGCGGGTTTAACACCCAAAACCTCAATTTGTGAGTTCCAAAATAAGGTATTGATGGGAGATTGCTGGGAAATCATCGGGGTTTCATCGGAGGTAAGTTTTGTGGCTTAATTACATCATTTTAACGTGAAATCCTTGGTTAATTTTATGTAAATGGAAGATTAAAGGTGGGTTTGAGCCCTAGGCCTAAAATTGAAGAAAAACACTGATTTGAGTGGGCAAATGGAGTCCGATTTTGGTAAATTTTATATGCCTAGACTCGTATCGAGATGAGGATTTCGAATATGTGACTTTTGTAATTTTTCGACAAGCGTACCGAAAGGCGGGTTTTGGCAACTTTACCATTTTTGGTGTAAATCGAGTTGTATTGATTGGGTGTCGTCCCATTGGCCTAATTTGTTGTATTTCTACTGTATTTGATCAGATTCTACGTGTGTGGAGCTTGATTCTCGTGGCAAGGGCATCGCGGAGTAGGCGTCGCACTGTATTGAGGTGAGTAATAGATGTGGGTGATGACCAGCGGGTTCGAAACCCCGGTATACCACTTTGTGACGCTGTATTGCGGCGAGACACGTACTCTCTTGTGAGTGCGGGGTCGATTGTGATTGGGACTATGTCTTAGTCCAACTTGTTGGCACTGTGTTATGATATTGGCTATTCTTGAGCCGTCGAACCTCCTTCTCGGATGATTGCATACTATATTGTGATATTGGCTACTCTTAAGCCGTTGAACCTCCTTCTTGGACGGTTGAGTATACTTGTGGGCCGTGAGCCAGTTATTGGATCCCGCAAGGATCGTTATCATTGTCTTATGATATTGACATGTTAGTTACTACCAGTCTGTAGCTATTTCTGTTATCATGCTATTTCCAATCTCTAGAACTTGATATTACCGTTTTCCAACTGAAAAATAATAAAAGGGTTTTCAAAACTACTTTTGAGCCTGCGAGGCTGTATTTGCATATTAGCTGACTGGTAGTGGATCGGGCTGCGTGCCGCAGCGGTATTCATGTTGGATCGAACTGCACACCGCAGTGATATTGTGCTTGGGCTGTAGGATCCCCTCCGGAGTCTGAACCCCCACAGTGGGTACCCAAATTGGATTGGGCTACGCGCCGTAGCGGTCATATCATGCATTGCATTGCATTTAGCTACATCTGCTAGCTGATACACTGTTTTGATGGTACTTGTTGGTACGTGTACAGTTGATATTGATTCTGTGACAGGGTATTTGATTGCAGCTTTACATAGTGCTTTATTGCGGATTTCTTATCCGTGCTGTCTTACCCTTGTTTATTACCACTGAGTCTGGCAGTACTCATTTTACTCACTGCACCTTGTGTGCAGATCCAGGTACCTCTCAGCAGTGATCCAGTAGTTGTGCGAGGCGACATCTGTGGGATATACGAGGTAGCTGCAGAGTCCGCAGGACCCGATATTCCTTCCTACTGTCTTTTGATTCTGTATTGATATTTCTTTCCGCACTTGGTATCTTGTAAACCATTATACACTTATGTTCATTAGAGGCTCATGACTTTTGACCCTTCGGTCTATGGGAGTTTGCATATTTTGGGACTTGGTTCCCCGCTTTTGATATATGTATCACTGTTGTTTCATATTTTGATATGCTTAAATGGGATAAATCGAGCTTCTAGCTCCGTCGTTGTTATTGATTGGTCAGGCTGGCCTAGCAATGTGCTGGCGCCATCACGACCGGATTTGGGGTCATGACATTTAAGATTCTATATCTTGTTTTAGAGAGAGTGTGACGACCCGGCCCGTCGTCACGGGAATTACCACCCCGTTATCTTGCAATTATGTGCTTATTGCTTTTACATCGGTGTTAGAGTCTCTCGGGTGAATTAGGAGTGAATTGGATTGAAAATGAGGCATATAGCCTTTTTGAAGGAATTTTGAATATGGAAAGTCAACCTAGGGTTGACTATTGAGTTAGACTACTCGGAATTGGATTCTGATGATTTGGTTAGTTCCGGGAGGTGATTTGTGACTTAGGGGAACAATCGGAATTGAATTTGGAGGTCCGTGTAGAAATAGGCTTGAATTGGCTAAGGTTGAATTTTGGTGAAATCCGGACGGTAGGTGAGATTTTGATCCAGCGGTCGGAATGGAATTCTGACAATTTTTGTACCTTCGTGATATGATTTTGGTTATGTGCGGAAATATTCAGATCATTCGAATGTCGTTTGGTCGGGTTTTTGATTGAATGTGTAATTCGGAAAGTTTTAAGGAATTTAGGCTTGAATTCGATGTGAATTATGGATTTTGATGTTGTTAGACGTGTTTTGAGGATTGAAACAAGTTCGAATAAGGTAGTAGGATGTGTTGGCATTTTTGGATGAGGTCCCGGGGGCCTCGGTGTGTTTTCGGATGGCTAAACAGGAGAAAATATGGAAAATTGCAGACTTTGTGCACTGGTTCTGTTGTTTTCTGTCACGACCCTGAATCCGGTCGTGATGGCGCCCAGCACATTGCTAAGCCAGCCCGACCAATCAATATTATCAACGGAGCTAGAAGCTCTCTTTAACCCATTAAGCATATTAATTCATGAAGCAACAATGATACATATAACGAAAACGGGGAACCGAGTCCCATAATACATCAACTCCCATGGACCAAGGGTCAAGAGTCATGAGCCTCTACTGAACCTGAGTGTATAAAGGTTTACAAGATACCAAGTGCGGAAAGAAATGTCAATACAAAATCAAAGGATAGTAGGAAGGAATATCGGGTCCTGCGGACGCTGCAGCTACCTCGAATATCCCACAGATGTCGCCTCGCACAGCTACTGGATCACTGCTGAGAGGTACCTGGATCTGCACACAAGGTGCAGGGAGTAAAACGAGTACTGCCAGACTCAGTGGTAATAAACAAGGGTAAGACAGCGCAGATAAGAAATCCGCAATAAAGCACTATGTAAAACTATAATCAGCTACCCTGTCATAGAATCAATATTCACCGTACATGTACCAACAAATACCAATAAATAGCATAACAGCTAGCAGATGTAGCTAAATGCAATGCAATGCATGATATGACCGCTACGGCGCGTAGCCCGACTCCAATTTTGGGTACTCGTGCTCACTGTGGGGGTTCAGACTCCGGAGGGGCTCCTACAGCCCAAGCACATCTCATAGAGATTTACTGCGGCGTGCAGTCCGATCCAACATATATCTCGCTGCGGCGCGCAGCCCGATCCACTACTAGTCAGCTAATATGCAGATACAGCCTCGCAGGCTCAAAAGTAGTTTTTGAAAACTCTTTTATCATTTTTCAGTTGGAAAACAGTAATATCAAGTTCCAGAGATTGGAATTAGCATAATAACAAAAATAGCTGCGGACTAGTAGTAAACTATCATGTCTATATGATAAGATAATGATAACGATCCTCGCGGGATCCAATAACTGGCTTACGGCCCACAAGTATACTCAACCGCCCAAGAAGGGGGTTCAACGGCTCGAGAATAGCCAATAATACGTATCAACAGGTCGGACTAATATATAGTCTCCAGTTCATGATCGACCCCGCACTCTCAAGAGTGTGCGTGTCTCGCCGCTATACAGCGTCACAAAGTGGTATACCGGGGTTTCGAACCCGCTGGTCATCACCCACATCTATTACTCACCTCAATACAGCGCGACGACTATTACGCAATGCCCTTGCCACGAGAATCAAGCTCCGCACGCGTAGAATCTGATCAAATACAGTAGAAACACAACAAATTAGGCAAACGGGACGACACCCAATCAATATAACCCAATTTACATCAAAATTCCCAAAGTTGTCAAAACCCGACTTTCGGTACGCTTGTCGAAAATTACAAAAGTCACATATTCGGAACCCTCATCTCGATACGAGTCTAAGCATATCAATTTTACCAAATTCGGACTCCATTTGCCCATTCAAAACCTTGATTTTCAAAAGTTCAAGCCTAGGGTTAAATCTTCCATGAATCACCCCAAATTCCTCCATTTTCATGATATAATTGCATAATATTACCAATACTAATCATAGTTTAAGTCCATAGTTGATTACCTGATGATTTCCCTTGAATTTCTCTTCAAAATCGCCCAAATCGCCTCTAAAGCCGAGACCCAAATGTGTGAAATGTTCTGAAATTTTTCTAACTTCTCATACACTTAACTCACAGCGATTTTCGCTTCTGCGGAGAAAATTCCGCCCCTGCGGAACCGCTTCTGCGACCTTTTGGTCGCTTCTGCGAACCAGGCCCTTTTGGCCATTTCCGCACCAGCGATCAAGGGACCGCCCCTGCGCATCCGCTTCTGCGGAAATTATTCCGCTTCTGCGGAATGATCCGCTTCTGCGACCAAGAGTCCGCTTCAGCGGACTCGCCTCCGCGATCAATCATCCGCTTCTGCGGACCTCCCCATCGCGCCTCAGGACCGCTTCTGCGATCGCCCACTCGCTTCAGCGAAGCCGCTCCTGCGGACCAGGCTCCGCTTCAGCGGTATAGCCCGCTTCTGCGCCTTCTTGTCCGCTCCTGCGCCCCCATTTCCGTAGGAGCGAAAACCACAGAACCAGAACACAAGTCTGCAATTTTCTACATTTTTCTCCCATTTAACCATCCGAAAACACCCCGAGGCCCCCGGGACCTCATCCAAACACACCAACACATCTTAATATCTTATTCGAACTTGCTCCAATCCTCAAAACACGTCTAATAACACCAAAACCCATAATTCTCATCAAATTCAAGCCTAAATTCCTTAAAACATTCCGAATTACACATTCAATAAAAAACCCGACCAAACGACGTCCGAATGACCTGAAATTTTGCAGGCACATCCAAAATCACCTAACGGAGCTACTGCAACTGTCGAATTCCATTCCGACCCCCGGATCAAAATCTCACCTACCGTTCGGATTTCGCCAAAATTCAACCTTAGCCAATTCAAGCCTATTTCTACACCGGCCTCCAAATTCAATTCCGATCGCTCCCCTAAGTCACAAATCACCTCCCGGAACTAACCGAATCATCAAAATCCGATTTCGAGCCCTCTAACCAAATAGTCAACTCCGGGTTGACTTTCCTTATTCAAGTTTCCTTCAAAAAGGCTATATGCCTCGTTTTCAATCCAATTCACTCCTTACTCACCCGATAGACTCTAACACTGATATAAAATCATAAAACATGCATTTACAACATAACGAGGTGGTAATTCCCGTGACGACGAGCCGGGTCGTCACATTCTCCCCTCTTAAACAAACGCTCGTCCTCGAGCGGGTCAAGAAACATACCTGAAGTCTCAAACAAGTGAGGATATCTGCTCCGCATCTCCCGCTCGATCTCCCAAGTGGCCTCCTCCACGGGTCGACCTCTCCACTGAACCTTAACTGATGCAATCTCCTTAGACCTCAATTTCCTCACCTGTTGTCCCAAAATGGCAATAGGCTCCACATAATAGGATAGATCACCATCAAGCTGAATGGTGCTGAAATCTAATACATGAGACGGATCTCCAATGTACTTACGGAGCATAGACACATGGAATACTGGATGTACGCTGGACAAGCTGGGTGGCAAGGCTAACTCATATGCCACCTCTCCAACTCTCCTGAGTATCTCAAAAGGACCAATGTACCCGGGACTCAACTTTCCTTTCTTCCCAAACCTCATAACACCCTTCATGGGTGAAACCTTCAGCAATACTCTATCACCAACCATGAAAGACAACTCTCGAACTCTACGGTCCGCATAACTCTTCTGACGAGACTGTGCTGTACGAAGCCTCTCCTGGATCAACTTTGCTCTATCTAGAGCATCCTAGACTAACTCAGTCCCTATCAATCTAACCTCACCAGGCTCAAACCATCCCACGGGGGATCTACACCGCCTGCCATACAATGCCTCATACGGGGCCATCTGAATACTCGACTGATAACCGTTGTTGTAGGCAAACTCAGCAAGTGGTAGGAACTCATCCCACGAACCACCAAAGTCAATCACACATGCTCGCAACATATCCTCCAGAATCTGAATAGTACGCTCAGACTGTCCGTCTGTCTGGGGGTGAAATGCTGTACTCAACTCAACCCGTGTACCCATCTCTCGCTGAAATGCTCTCCAAAACCGAGAAGTGAACCGAGTACCCCTGTCGGATATGATAGACACTGGGACCCCATGCAACCAAACAATCTCTCAAATAAAGATCGCTGCCAACCGCTCTGATTTGTAGGTAGTACTAACTGGAATGAAGTGTGCTGACTTGGTCAGCCTATCCACAATCACCCAAACTGAATCAAACTTCCTCGTTGTCCGAGGGAGTCCACTAATAAAGTCCATAGTGATCCTCTCCCATTTCCACTCGTGAATATCAATTTGCTGAAACATGCCACCGGGCCTCTGATGCTCATATTTGAACCTGCTGACAGTTGAGGCACCGTGCTACATGTCCGACAATGTCCATTTTCATCTTTCTCCACCAATAGTGTTGTTTCAAATCTTGATACATCTTAGCGGCTCCAGGATGGATAGAATACCGCGAGCTATGGGCCTCCTCCGAATCAACTCACGAAGGCCATCAACATCGGGCACACATATCCGGCCCCGCATCCTCAATACGCCATCACCGTCAATGGTGACATCTCTAGCATCATCATGCTGAACTCTCGTCCCTAAGGACAGCCAAATGTGGATCATCATACCGGCGCTCACGAATACGATCATATAGAGACGACCGAGATACAACACAAGCCAATACCCTGCCGGGCTCCGAAATATCTAACCTCACTAGCCGATTGGCTAGCACCCGAACATCATAAGCAAATGGCCTCTCCTCCGCCGGAATATAGGCCAAGCTCCCCATACCGACCGCCTTCCGGCTCAAAGCATCGGCCACCACATCGGCCTTCCCCGTATGATATAATATAGTAATGTCATAATCCTTCAGCAAACTCAAGCCATCTCCGCCGTCTCAAATTAAGGTCTTTCTGGTTTGAACAAGTGCCGGAGACTACGATGGTCGGTATACACCTCACAAGACACACCATACAAATAGTGCCTCCAAATCTTCAATGCATGAACAATGGCGGCTAGCTCCAAGTCATGAACAGGATAGTTCTTCTCACGTGGCTTCAACTGCCGAGAAGCATAAGCAATTACCTTACCTTTCTGCATCAACACACAAACTATCCCCACTCTCGAGGCATCACAATAAACGGTATATGAACCTGAAGCTGATGGCAATACTAACACTGGAGCTGTGGTCAAAGCTGTCTTGAGCTTCTGAAAGCTCTCCTCGCACTCATCCGACCACACGAACGGTGCACCCTTCTGGGTCAATTTAGTCAATGAAGAAGCAATGGATGAAA
Organism: Nicotiana noctiflora; assembly: GCA_032618575.1. Lineage (NCBI taxonomy): Eukaryota > Viridiplantae > Streptophyta > Magnoliopsida > Solanales > Solanaceae > Nicotiana > Nicotiana noctiflora. The sequence goes on along the minus strand of JASVEL010000564.1, from coordinate 68,568 downwards.
ATCCCTGAACAAACCGGCGATAATATCCCGCCAAACCAAGAAAACTCCCGATCTCTGTAGCTGAGGACGGTCTAGGCCAACTCTGCACCGCCTCTATCTTTTTCTGATCAACCTGAATACCATCACGAGACACCACATGTCCCATAAATGCTACGGACTCGAGCCAAAACTCACACTTGGAGAATTTAGCATATAGCTTCTCCTCCCTCAATCTCTGCAACACAATACTCAAATGCTGAGCATGCTCCTCCTGACTATGGGAGTAGACTAGAATGTCATCAATGAACACAATCACAAATGAATCCAAATAAGTCCTGAACACACTATTCATCAGATGCATAAATGCTGCTGGGGCGTTGGTCAGCCCAAACGACATCACAAGAAACTCATAATGACCATATCGGGTCCTGAATGCAGTCTTCATAATATCTGAGTCTCTGATCTTCAGCTGATGATAGCCTGAACGAAGATCGATCTTAGAAAACACCCTCGCACCCCGTAACTGATCAAACAAATCATCTATGCGCGGTAGAGGGTACTTGTTCTTCACTGTCACTTTGTTCAATTGCCTATAATCAATACACATTCGCATGGAACCATCTTTCTTTTTAACAAATAATACCGGCGCACCCCAAGGTGACACACTTGGACGAATGAAACCCTTATCTAAGAGTTCCTGAAGCTGTTCTTTCAATTCTTTTAACTCTGCTGGTGCCATGCGATAGGGAGGAATAGAAATGGGCTGAGTGCCCGGCACCAAGTCAATGCCAAAATCAATATCCCTGTCCGGCGGCATGCCCGGCAGGTCTGAGGGGAATACATCTGGAAAATCCGTCACAACAGGTACAGAATCAATGCTAGGAGACTCACCTCCCACATCTCTCACAAAAGCTAAGTACGATAAACACCCTTTTTCAACCATCTTCTGAGCTTTTAGGAACGAAATAACACGGCTAGGGACGAAATCGGTCGAACCCCGCCACTCAATCCGAGAAATACCAGGAATGGCCAACGTAACTGTCTTAGCATGACAGTCCAATATAGCATGGTACGGAGACAACCACTCCATACCCAATATAACATCAAAGTCCACCATCCCCAACAATAACAAATCTGCCTGGGTCTCCAGACCCCCAATAGATATAACACAAGATCTATAGACATGATCCACAACAATCGTATCACCCACGGGGTGGATACATGAACAGGTAAATCAAGACCACTACGAGTCGCACCCAAGTGATGTGCAAAATAAGAGGACACGTAAGAATATGTGGACCCTGGATCAAATAGAACAGAGGCATCTCTGTGACAGACAGAAATGATACCCGTAATCACAACATCGGAGGCAACTGCATCACGCCTGTCAGGAAGTGCATAGAACTGTGCCTGGCCTCCACCAGATCTCTCCTCGCCCCTGGGGCGACCACGAGAAGACTGACCTCCACCTCTACTAGACTGAGATGGTGCCGAAGAGGAGGGCTGATCCCTCTGCTGAGTCCTGCCCCTACGTAGTCGAGGGCACTGTCTCCTCATGTGGCCAAACTCACCACACTCATAACATGCACCTGGTGCTGGAGAAGTAGGTGTTGCACTCTGGGCTGGGAGGGCACTAAGTGATGACTGACCCTGCTGAAACCCCTGTCGACCACGACCATAAGAACCTCCGCTCTGCTCTGGGCGGCCTGAATGAGGAGGTCTAGATGAGCGACCTCTGCTCTGCTGGGAATGCCCTCTAGATGGAGCACCACTGAAACTGCCAGAACCACGAGGCCTCTTGGCCTCCCGCTCCTTTCTCTCTCTGCAACGATCCGCCTCAATGGAGCGTGCCATATCAGCAACCTGCTCAAACGATGATGACAGAACTCGCTCGCCGGTCATAAGAATACGGATAGAGTAGTTGAGGCCATCAATGAACCTCCTGATCCTCTCCCTATCAGCGGGGATCATCCATGTGGCATGCCTAGCCAACTGAGTGAATCTAAGCTCATACCGGGTCACAGACATGTCGCCCTGAATCAACCACTCGAACCGGCGACGTAGCTCCTCGCGACGAGACCGAGGTACATATTTCTCTAGAAAGAGAGTAGAGAACTCTGCTGCCATGTGAGAGGTGCTGCTCTTGCATGCCTACGCCTCTCAAACTCCTCCCACCAATCAAATGCGGGACCGTTGAACTGAAATGTAGTAAATGAAACTCCACTAGACTCAAGAATACCAGCCGTACGCAGCAGCATCTTCTGACACTTATCCAAGAAACCCCGGGCATCCTCGCCCTCAACGCCACCGAAACGGGGTGGCCGAAGTCTACCAAATCTCTTAAGACGACGCCGCTCGTCATCCGGCATAACCCGAACCATATGCTCGGGAGCTGGACTGGTGCAACCGGAGGAATAACCGGTGCAACCACCCGAGCGGGGACCGCCTCTGGGCGTCCGAAGTCCCCGAACAACCGGCCAGTGCGTGCGAGCCGGCAGGGTCCGCCGACCACCCCCCGATCGAGATGTCGCTACGCAGCCGTAGCCGAAACTACGTGAGCCAAACCGGAACACACCGATAATATCCGAGCAAGAGTCTCCTTGAAGACCAGGAATAGCAATAGATATAGTCCGGCCCTGAACTGGGGCCGCCGGAGCATCAACCACCGGGGGCCGCTCCCTGAACTGGTACAACAGGCGGGTCAGCTGGCACTGCCTCACCCGCCCTACCTCTACCTCTAGCACGACCGCGCCCACGGCCTCTAACAGGTGGCAATGGAGGTCGTTCACCTCGTCCTGATGCTCGCGTTCTCGCCATCTGCGAGAGAATAGAATATAGAAGTTCAGTTCTCAGAACAACAAGATCGCACGACAGAGTTCAAGAAAAGTGAAGTTTTCCTAAAGGTTCGCAGCCCCCCGAGGATAAGTACAGGCGTCCCCGTACCGATCCACAAGACTCTACTAACCGGCTCAAGACTCATGAGGCCTAGTAAACCTAGGCTCTGATACCAACTTGTCACGACCCCGAATCCGGTCGTGATGGCGCCCAACACATTGCTAAGCCAGCCCGACCAATCAATATTATCAACGGAGCTAGAAGCTCTCTTTAACCCATTAAGCATATTAATTCACGAAGCAACAATGATACATATAACGAAAATGGGGAACCGAGTCCCATAATACATCAACTCCCATAGACCAAGGGTCAAGAGTCATGAGCCTCTACTGAACCTGAGTGTATAAAGGTTTACAAGATACCAAGTGCGGAAAGAAATGTCAATACAAAATCAAAGGATAGTAGGAAGGAATATCGGGTCCTGCGAACTCTGCAGCTACCTCGTATATCCCACAGATGTCACCTCGCACAGCTACTGGATCACTGCTGAGAGGTACCTAGATCCGCACACAAGCGTGCAGTGGAGTAAAACGAGTACCGCCGTACTTAGCGGTAATAAACAAGAGTAAGACAAATGCGTATAAGAAATCCGCAATAAAGCACTATGTAAAACTATAATCGGCTACCCTGTCATAGAATCAATATTCACCGTACTCGTACCAACAAATACCAATAAATAGCATAACAAATAGCAGAATGTAGCTAAATGCAATGCAATGCATGATAGGACCGCTACGGGCGCGTAGCTCGACTCCAATTTTGGGTACCCGTGCTCACCGTGGGGGTTCAGACCCGAGGGGCTCCTACAGCCCAAGCACATCTCATAGAGATATTCCCGCGCGTGCAGTCCGATCCAACATATATCTCGCCGCGCGCGCGCACCCGATCCACTACTAGTCAGCTAATATGCAGATACAACCTCGCATGCTCAAAAGTAGTTTTTGAAAACTCTTTTTATCATTTTTCAGCTGGAAAACAGTAATATCAAGTTCCAGAGATTGGAATTAGCATAATAACAGAAATAGCTGCCGACTAGTAGTAAACTAGCATGTCTATATGATAAGACAATGATAACGATCCTCGCGGGATCCAATAACCGGCTCACGGCCCACAAGTATACTCAACCGCCCAAGCAGGGGGTTCAACGGCTCGAGAATAGCCAATAATACAGTATCAACAGGTCGGACTAATATATAGTCTCCAAATCACAATCGACCCCGCACTCACAAGGGAGTACGTGTCTCGCCGCTATACAGCGTCAAAAAGTGGTATACCGGGGTTTCGAACCCGCCGGTCATCACCCACATCTATTACTCACCTCAATACGACAGCACGACAACTATTCCGCAATGCCCTTGCCACGAGAATCAAGCTCCGCACGCGTAGAATCTGGTCACATACAATAGAAACACAACAAATTAGGCAAATGGGACGACACCCAATCAATATAACCCAATTTACATCAAAATTCCCAAAGTTTTCAAAACCCGACTTTCGGTACGCTTGTCAAAAAATTACAAAAGTCACATATTCGGAACCTCATCTCGATACGAGTCTAAGCATATCAATTTTACCAAATTCGGACTCCATTTTCCCATTCAAAACCTTGATTTTCTAAAGTTCAAGCCTAGGGTTAAATCTTCCATGAATCACCCCAAATTCCTCCATTTTCATGATATAATTGCATAATATTACCAATACTAATCATAGTTTAAGTCCATAGTTGATTACCTGATGATTTCCCTTGAATTTCTCTTCAAAATCGCCCAAATCGCCTCTAAAGCCGAGACCCAAATGTGTGAAATGTTCTGAAATTTTTCTAACTTCTGATACACTTAACTCACAGCGATTTTCGCTTCTGCGGATAAAATTCCGCCCCTGCGGAACCGCTTCTGCGACCTTTTGGTCGCTTCTTGGAACCCAGACCCTTTTGGCCATTTCCGCACCACCGATCAAGGGACCGCCCCTGCGCATCCGCTTCTGCGGAAATAAGTCCGCTTCTGCGGAATGATCCGCTTCTGCGACCAAGAGTGCGCTTCAGCGGACTCCCCTCCGCGATCAATCATCCGCTTCTGCAGACCTACCCATCGCGCCTCAGGACCGCTTCTGCGATCGCCCACTCGCTTCAGCGAAGCCGCTCCTGCGGACCAGGCTCCGCTTCAGCCATATAGCCCGCTTCTGCGCCTTTTTGTCCGCTCCTGCGGACTCGCTCCTGCGCCCCCATTTCCGCAGGAGCGAAAACCACAGAACCAGAACACAAGTCTGCAATTTTCCACATTTTTCTCCCGTTTAACCATCCGAAAACACCCCGAGGCCCTCGGGACCTCATCCAAACACACCAACACATCTTAATACCTTATTCGAACTTGCTCCAATCCTCAAAACACGTCTAATAACACCAAAACCCATAATTCTCATCAAATTCAAGCCTAAATTCCTTAAAACATTCCGAATTACACATTCAATCAAAAACCCGACCAAACGACGTCCGAATGACCTGAAATTTTGCAGGCACATCCAAAATCACCTAACGAAGCTACTGCAACTGTCGGAATTCCATTCCGACCCCCGGATCAAAATCTCACCTACCGTTCGGATTTCGCCAAAATTCAACCTTAGCCAATTCAAGCCTATTTCTACACCGGCCTCCAAATTCAATTCCGATCGCTCCCCTAAGTCACAAATCACCTCCCGGAACTAACCGAATCATCAAAATCCGATTTCGAGCCCTCTAACCAATTAGTCAACTCCGGGTTGACTTTCCTTATTCAAGTTTCCTTCAAAAAGGCTATATGCCTCGTTTTCAATCCAATTCACTCCTAACTCACCCGATAGACTCTAACACTGATATAAAATCATAAAACATGCATTTACAACATAACGGGGTGGTAATTCTCGTGACGACGGGCCGGGTCGTCACATTTTCACTCCTACGGAAATGGGGGTGTAGGAGCGAGTCCGTAGGAGCGGACAAGGGGGCATAGAAGCGCTTGCTTTGCAGAAGCGGAAGCATGTCCGCTGAGGCACCGTCGCAAGAGTGAGGTTGCGATCACAGAAGAGGGAAAGAGGTGTGATGGAGGAGTCCGCAGAAGCGGATAGTCAATCGCATAGGCGAGTCCGCACGAGCGGACTCTTGTCCGCAGAAGCGGGAAAGACCGCAGGGGCGGAGGGGATTCCGCAGAAGCGGACCCGCAGGATCGCAGGTGCGGAAAGGGCCAAATAGGCCTGGGTTCGCAGAAGCGACCAATTGGTCGCAGAAGCGGTTCCGCAGGTGCGGAAATGGTCCGTATAAGCGAAAATCGCAGAAGATTAATTGTATCAGAACTTAGAAATTTCAGAAACATTCAACATTTAGGGTCTTGGCTTAATAGGCGATTTGGGCGATTTTGAAGAGAAATTCAAGGGAAAACATCAGGTAATCAACTATGGACTCGTATTATGAGTAGTATTGATAATATTATGCAATTATATCATGAAAATGGAGGAATTTGGGGTAATTTATGGAGGATTTAACCCTAGGCTTGAACTTTAGAAAAACAAGGATTTGAGTGGACAAATGGAGTCCGATTTTGGTAAATTTTATATGCCTAGACTCGTGTTGAGATGAGGGTTCCGAATATGTCACTTTTGTTATTTTTTGAGAAGCGTACCGAAAGTCGAGTTTTTGCACCGTTGTGAATTTCAGTGTAAATTGAGTTGTTTTGACTGGGTATCGTTCCATTGGTCTAATTTGATGTGTATTTACTGTATCTGATCAGATTCTACGCATGAAGAGCTTGATTCTCGTGGCAAGGGCATTGCGGAGTAGTCGTTGTGCTATATTGAGGTGAGTAATAGATGTGGGTGATGACCAGTGGGTTCGAAACCCCGGTACACCACTTTGTGATGCTGTATAGCAGCGAGACGCGTACTCTCTTGTGATTGCGGGGTCGATTGTGATTTGAGGACTATGGCTTAGTCCGACCTGTTGATACTGTATTATGATATTTGCTATTTTTGAGCCGTTGGACCTCCTTCTCGGATGGTTGCATATTATATAGCGATAATGGCTACTTTAGAGCCGTTGAACCTCCTTCTTGGATAGTTGAGTATACTTATGGGATGTGAGCCAGTTATTGGGATCCTGCGAGGATCGGTAGCATTGTGCTGTGATATTGACATGCTAGTTTTACTACCAGTCTAAAGCTATTACTGTTATTATGATTTTCCAATCTCTGGAACTTTAATATACTATTTTCAAATAAAAAATGATAAAAGAGTTTTCAAAACTTCTTTTGAGCCCGTGAGGCTGTATTTGCATATTAGCTGACTGGAAGTGGATCGGGCTGCGCGCCGCATCTTATATTCATGATATTGTGCTTGGGCTGTAGGAGCCCCTCCGGAGTCTGAACCCCCACAGTGAGCACGGGTACCCAAATTGGATCGGTCTACGCGCCGTAGCGGTCATATCATGCATTGCATTGCATTTAGCTACATCTGATAGTTGTTATGCTGTTTATTAGTACTTGTTGGTACAGGTACAGTTGATATTGATTATGTGACAGGGTATTTAATTACAGCTTTACAAAGTGCTTTATTGCGGATTTCTTATCTGCACTGTCTTACCCCTGTTTATTACCACTAAGTCTGGCAGTACTCATTTTACACCCTGCACCTTGTGTGCAGATCTAGGTACCTCTCAACAGTGATCCGGTAGCTGTTCGAGGCGACTTTTGTAGGATATTCGAGGTAGCTGCAGAGTCCACAGGGCCTGATATTCCTTCCTACTGTCTTTTGATTTTGTATTGCTATTTCTTTCCGTACTTGGTATCTTGTAAACCATTATAACACTTATGTTCTTTAGAGGCTCTTGACTCTTGACCCTTCGGTCTATGGGAGTTGGTACGTTTTGGGACTTGGTCCCCTGTTTGATATATATCTATCACTCTTCTTTTACTGTGGAATATTGCTTTTAAAGTAAATTAAGAGCTGATAGTTCAGTTTTATATGAGATTGGTCAGGCTGGCCTAGCAATGTGTTGGGCGCCATCACGACCGGTTTTGGGGTCGTGACAGCCTTCATCTAAAATGGTTAGTATAATTTAAATTAAATAAATTTAACCTTTGCATTAATGATACCTGACCGGGGGTTTTCTCTTTCAGAGGTAATACTTCTTCAAGTACTTCACATTTTTTGGAATTCTTATCGTGCGTACTTGATTCAGCTTGAGATATAATTCTTGGAAATTCCTTCCATACGCCCGTACGCGCACTCGAACGCTCAATAATATAATTGCCTTGATGGCTTGTGATTCCTGGACAAGGGGCGAGATATAATCTCTGTGAGAGCATGTTGGGCCAGTCGGGATGACTTGAGGCTGGACCTTGTATATGACTTGAGCATCGAGGTGATGATTTTGTGAGTGATGGCAATAGATAAGGTACTGAGGGTCTGAAACCCATATTTGTACTATACAGTGCTATGCTAAGATGATATACGCGTCATGTGACGAGCGTGGTGGTATTGTGACTGGGGATTTGGACTTGATCCTTCCCAATCGATAAATTACTGTGTAAAGTGATTGAGACCGGGCCTATATCTATGTACTTGGGCTAGTAGCCATGTTTGGGGCCTTGTGCCGATCTGTAGAGTATTAGGGAGGCATACTAATGGATGAGCTGTTAATTGTTCGACTCTTATCTAATCTGTTGTGTAGCCCCGAGCTATGGGCGTGGTGAATAGTTATCATATCTTGTAATTGGAAGGTAAAATGCCTTATGTGTAGTGGAACGAGTTTAAACTCGGGAAAACTAAAGTGATTATGCTATGTGTATCCTGGTGGATGGTATTGTGATGAAATGCTAAATTGAGAAGAAGTAGGAGGGTCGATCCTCATGTGTAATTGAAAGGTATTTGATATGTGTTATGATTCGAGCAGGTACAACGCATGTTCATGTAACAATTATGATAATATGATTTGTGTAGTATTGAGACTAATGTTGTTGATATGCATTGCGATGTCTTGTCGAGTTGTGAATGTATTGTTAGGATGGTTTTGGTGATTCTCTGGCAGGTGGATACTCCAAATTACAAAGGAAACTCTGTCAAAATTATTGGAAAATTTGGGACTTAGAAAAGATTTTTGTCACCTAAAGAGTGGGCGTAACTGTTGTGTGTGAATGAATGCAAGAATTGCAAAAGAGTTAGTATTTCTGATGATTCGAATCTCCGCCGAAGCTTGTAAATGACTTGAGTTTAATATAACTAGAACATTGTGGCATCATTTGAGTAAGAATGCTATGAGTGGCTAAAAGTGCTTTGATGTATGGCTCCGAGCCAAGTTGGGGAGGTTGTTATTGATTAACTGATTTCACTGTTGGGTGCTATGTTGGTTCTGTCTCTATGTGTGTTGGGAAAATTCTGATAAAGGTTATGGTGTTTCGTAAGATGTGAATAAATACTAGGATGTTTTGAACTGATGTTGGTAAAGAATGTTCGGTGTATAGAAAAGAAAGTTAGCTAAGTGTATCTGTATGTAATCATGTTCTGCGGTATCAAAGATCTAGCAAGGCACGAGTGGTTCTGTTGAATAAGATAGTTGAATTACATTTGAATAAGGGTGAATGACGCCCGAGAATTTGTTTTACGGTGTTCAAGATTTTACTTGTAACAGTCAGGTGTCTTAAGATTGTGCATTTGGCTAAAGAAGGTGGTTTCGTTAGAAGAGATCAAGACTTGTGTTATATTATGTGAATGATGTGATTCTATGTAACCGTATTGGAAGGTAATGATAACGAATTCAAAACGTAGGAAGTTCTTCAAAATAATGTATTGTAGAATGTGGTACTTCTGGGAAACATTGAGAGAGTATTCGGTGGCCTATGGGTCTTAGACGGTGTGGTCTTATGTACGTGTCTCGTGTGGTAACATGAGTTGATGTATTATGCTGTTACAGTAGGGGCTAATATTAAATTAAAGATGAATCAGAAAGGAAACTTGGTAAATGGAACAAACCGTTAATAAACCATAATGATATGAAAAGGAATACGATTAATTCCTGGTATGTGGTTGAAGTAATGAGTCTTGCAGATATTGTGCAGCAAAGCTCTTGAGTGCTGGCAGTTGTGTAACTTGATATGGGTATAAGGACTCCGTCCTGGCAGTTAAACTTATGCAACGAATGGGAAGAAAGAGTTTATGATGTGTTTTAACGTGGTTCAAAAATGAGTGTATTTCCTGTTGGTATGTAAAGCTTGGAATGTGTAATGAGTTTTCTCTATATGGGATCATGAACGTCCTTGACTACTAAGTGCGCCGATTTTTGCGGCGTAGTAAAGGAATATGAATTTCCATGCTATCTTAGTGTGGTGTGGCATATGCGATGTGTTATGGAAAGTTGATAATGGCATACTCAAGGTTTTGAGATCAATTCATAATATATGGGAAGTCATAAAAATTATTGAACAGCGCGGGCAGCTGCAGGTGATTTAAGAATCGATCTTTCTGATGATTTAACGAAATGGTACTGCTATTCTAGTAATTTGGCAGGGAATATGGTCCAAAAGGACGAGGTAATGTAAACTGATAATATCTAATGGTGTGGTGGTATTCTCTTGTTGGATTGACTGTAATAATTGAATCGTTGATGGCATAGTGAAATTTCTCAATGGCTTTCGTGGTATGAATGGACGCTTGATGTGCGTTATGTATTCGTACGGTGAAGTACGGAATCAGGCATAATGATTCATGTGTTATATATGTGTTAGAGACTTGAAGTCCTCGTTAGTCCGCCTATGCAGTGGTGGTATGTCGTGTGTATCAGCACCGTTTGATGATTATTGGAAATTGGAAGCCCTAGTGGCTCTTTCATTACTGGATATGACGAATTTGAATAATGATATATGATTATAGACTGGTTGTCATAAGTCAGGTCGTCTAGTCTAATGTGATATGGACTATATCACAGGAATGTCACAACTGTGTGGCAGAGAGCATCAGATCATGCTCCAGCAGGATAAATGTACCCTAGGGCCAGCGGACAGCTGGTAGGTATTGCTTTGTCAGTTGGGCCTTCGTGGCGGATATGTGTGTAGAGGTTTCTACCATGGATTCGATTTCGGTATTGAGGAACTTTGTAAGATGCGTTTCTTGTGGCCGAACTTGAGGCTATATATGTTCACTGTAATGAGCAATTTGACTCGATGTGCAATTCCATTTTGCGAGATTTATGTGTGGATCGGGTGGCACGCCGCCACAGGTTATTTGGATCGGGTGGTATGCCGCCACGGGTATGTCATTGGAGCGGGTTGCACGCCGCAACAGAATATTGTGAAAATATAGTTAGTTATATGCTACATGGTATACAATACTTCCTCGCTTCTGATGGAAAGTCCGTATTGAGTATCGCTTGGCGAATGGCGCATCAGTTGTGTCCTTGCAGGATTTGATTGCATATGTTAATTGTTTCACCATGGGCGAGGTTGATTGCTTGGGTCCAAGACCTAGATCTGTGCGTGGCTAACCGTTTTGAGCTTGGTAGCTTGACGTGCTTCATGAGTAATAGTGTTTGGATAGAATCACGAATCGTGGCAAGGCCACGTGATGTTATGACCTCTCGAGGAGGATTCAGGTACTCTATTTCTATAATGCGAGACGTGATCTCAGTTCTATGTTATGATGGCACAGAGGAATTGAATTGCAGCTCTTTTGCCGGAGACAGTTGTCATGATTCGAGTGTCTTCAGACGTTTCTATTGGAGCCCATGTTGTGCTTGTCGCGGCTTAGGCCGGTATTGAGGTGTCATATCACCAGTGCGGTGTGTTATAATCGAAATGATCGTTTGAGCCATTAATGAGTACGAGCCTATTTGATCTTAGCTCGTTAGAAAGGAAATATCGAGGTTTGGCTCCGAAATCTATTATGGTATCAGTTGAAAAAGGGAAATGGATTCATGAATGGTCGACTCGAGAGATGGGTTCGGCATATCATATGTTTCAGCTGCCGTGGGCAGGATATCAAGGTGTTGGAATAAGACTTTAGCTAATGAAAAAGGTTTTTCAGTTGGTATTTGGTTATCGTGGGAAATTGTTGTAATTAGAGACTATCGTCTCGAGTGATTTGGTTGTTTGATACATCATATGATCTCACCCGGAGCGGCGAGTATGACTATTATAGATGGATCGTGTGTACTCTGAGTATAGATGGGGGATTCAGATTTGGTATATGATTTCAGAAAGTGCAATGTGGTTTATGGTTCAGTTGGAGCGAGAAATTTCAACTATATGGTGTTGTCGGACTTATATGAGATAGGGTGACGTGTGATCGCCCGAATATATGCTTGGTAAGGTCATTCAACTATTGGGTTGCTTCTAGTACAACTCTGAGTCCGCTCGAGGACGAGCGTTTGCTTAAGTTGGGAAGAATGTGATGCCCGTCGTCACGAGAATTACCACCTCGTTATCTTGCAATGTACTTATTGCTTTTACATCGGTGTTAGAGTCTATCGGGTGAATTAGGAGTGAATTGGATTGAAAATGAGGCATATAGCCTTTTAGAAGGAAGTTTGAATATGGAAAGTCAACCTAGAGTTGACTATTGAGTTAGAGTTCTCGAAATCGGATTCTGATGATTTGGTTAGTTCTGGGAGGTGATTTGTGACTTGAGGGAACAATCGGAATTGAATTTGGAGGTCCGGTGTAGAAATAGGCTTGAATTGGCTAAGGTTGAATTTTGGCGAAGTCCGAACGGTAGGTGAGATTTTGATGTAGGGGTCAGAATGGAATTCTGACAATTTCTGTAGCTTCGTCATGTGATTTTGGATATGTCCGTAAATTTTCAGATCATTCGAACGTCATTTGGTCGGGTTTTTGATTGAATGTGTAATTCGGAAAGTTTTAAGGAATATAGGCTTGAATTCGATGTGAATTATGGATTTTGATGTTGTTAGTCATGTTTTGAGGATTGGAACAAGTTCGAATAAGGTAGTAGGATGTGTTGACGTGTTTGGATGAGGTCCCGGGGGCCTCGGGGTGTTTTCGGATATCTAAACTGGAGAAAATATGGAAAATTGCAGACTTGGTGCATTGGTTCTGTTGTTTTCGCTCCTGCGGAAATGGGGGCGCTGGAGCGAGTCCGCAGGAGCGGACAAGGGAGTGCAAAGGCGCTTGCTTCGCAGAAGCGGAAGCATGTCTGCTGAGGCGGCGTCGCAGGAACGAGGTTGCGACCGCAGAAGCGGTCAAGGGACGAGAAGGGGAAATCCGCAGAAGCGGATTGGTGATCGCATCGGCGAGTCCGCAGTAGCGGACTACTGTCCGTAGAAGCGGGAAAGGCAGCTGGGGCGGAGGAAATTCCGCAGAAGTGGACGCGCATGAGCGGTCCGTGGATCGCAGGTGCGGAAATGGCCAAATAAGCCTGGGTTCGCAGAAGCGACCAATTCGTCGCAGAAGCGGTTTCGCAGGGGCGGAAATGGTCCGCAGAAGCGAAAATCGCAGAAGATTAATTGTATCAGAACTTAGAAATTTCAGAAACATTCAACATTTGGGGTCTCGGCTTAAGAGGCGATTTGGGCGATTTTGAAGAGAAATTCAAGGGAAAACATCAGGTAATCATCTATGGACTCGTATTATGATTAGTATTGATAATATTATTCAATTATATCATGAAAATGGAGGAATTTGGGGTAATTTATGGAGGATTTAACCCTAGGCTCGAACTTTAGAAAAACAAGGATTTGAGTGGACAAATGGAGTCCGATTTTGGTAAATTTTATTTGCCTAGACACGTGTTGAGACGAGGGTTCCGAATATGTAACTTTCGTAATTTTTCGAGAAGCGTACCAAAAGTGGGTTTTTGGCAACTTTGTGAATTTCGGTGTAAATTGAGTTGTTTTGACCGGGTATCATTCCATTGGTCTAATTTGATGTGTATTTACTGTATTTGATCAGATTCTACGCGTGCGGAGCTTGATTCTTGTGGCAAGGGCATTGTGGAGTAGTCATCACGCTGTATTGAGGTGAGTAATAGATGTGGGTGATGACCAGCGGGTTCGAAACCCCGGTACACCACTTTGTGACGTTGTATAGCAGCGAGACACGTACTCTCATGTGAGTGCGGGGTCGATTGTTGATTTGAGGACTATGGCTTAGTCCGACCTGTTGATACTGTATTATGATATTGGCTATTTTTGAGCCGTTGAACCTCCTTCTCGGATGGTTGCATATTATATAGCGATAATGGCTACTTTAGAGCCGTTGAACCTCCTTCTTGGATGGTTGAGTATACTTATGGGCTGTGAGCCAGTTATTGCGATCCTGCGAGGATCGTTAGCATTGTGCCGTGATATTGACATGCTAGTTTTACTACCAGTGCAAAGCTATTACTGTTATTATGATTTTCCAATCTCTGGAACCTTGATATAATGTTTTCAAATAAAAAATGATAAAAGAGTTTTCAAAACTACTTTTGAGTCCGCGAGGCTGTATTTGCATATTAGCTGACTGGAAGTGGATCGGGTTGCATGCCGCAACATATATTCAGGATATTATGCTTGGGCTGTAGGAGCCCCTGCGAAGTCTGAACCCCCACAGAGAGCACGGGCACCCAAATTGGATCGGGCTACGCACCGTAGCGGTCATATCATGCATTGCATTGCATTTAGCTACGTCTGATAGCTGTTATGCTATTTATTGGTACTTGTTGGTACAGGTACAGTTGATATTGATTCTGTGACAGGGTATTTGATTACAGCTTTACATAGTGCTTTATTGCGGATTTCTTATCTGCGTTGTCTTACTCCTGTTTATTACCACCGAGTCTGGCAGTACTCATTTTACTCCCTGCACCTTGTGTGCAGATCCAGGTACCTCTCAGCAGTGATCCGGTAGCTATTCGAGGCGACTTCAGTAGGATATTCGAGGTAGCTGCAGAGTCCGCAAAGCCCGATATTCCTTCCTACTATCTTTTGATTCTGTATTGCTATTTCTTTCCGTACTTGGTATTTTGTAAACCATTATTACACTTATGTTCTTTAGAGGCTCTTGACTCTTGACCCTTCGGTCTGTGGGAGTTGGTATGTTTTGGGACTTGGTCCCCATTTTGATATATATCTATCACTGTTGTTTCATGTTTTGATATGCTTAAATGGGATAAAGCGAGCTCCTAGCTCCGTCATTGTTATTGATTGGTCAGGCTGACCTAGCAATGTGCTGGGCGCCATCACGACCGGTTTTGGGGTCGTGACAAAGAGTGTTTATGAAAGAGAGAATTGAAAGAGAGAAATTTTTATTGATTTCCGATTTTCCTTTTTTTTTCTTTCTTTCTACTTACTCCTTTATATAGAGGAGTAAGATGACTCTTACTATTCACATGACCTTTACTATTCATTGGCCTTTACTATTCATGAATAGTAACTTGACTCTTACTATTTACGACTATGACTTCTACGATTTTGACTCTTTACATAAAAAACAAAGAACTATAAAGAAAAGTAAATATTCCTTTTACATCATTTTCTGCTTTATCTTCTTTTTCTTTATGTCTCTTTCTTGCTTTTTTGTTTGTATCTTGTCGGCCGCTTGGTCTTCATATCTTTTCACATCTTTGTCTTCTTTCTATCCTGTAATAATATTTTTCCGCATGTTTTTTATTCCATTTGAATGGCTGGGACAAAGTTATCTTCTCTAGTACATTTTGTACATATATGATCTGGATATTTATGTCCTATTAGCTTACAATATCTTGTCAATAGCCCTGTAGAGATAAATCCTTTCTTTAGTGCTCTGGTTTCTGGTTGTATCTCTGGTTTAAGTAGTGACAAAATCCAATTTTGGACTTCATCCATATCTGTTTTCCTTTGCTCCTTGGAGTTGGCGTATATCATTAACTGATCTCTGTTATAATAACTCCATATTGGAGTTCCATTTAGATAATTATTAGCTAGTTCTTGGATAATTGTAGCTAAGCCAATAATTCTTTTGTTCGCATAGAACTCGGGTATATCTGTTCTTTGTATTTCTGGCTGTGTGCCCATATCTTCTGGTATGATCATCTATTGCGTCAGTCCTATATTTACAATCTGAATGACAGGCTTTATTTCGTCAAATAGTATCTCTGCTGTAGCTGGGTAAAACTTAATGAAGAATAAGTTTCCCTTTGTAATTCTTTTGAAAGTAATAAATGCTTTGTGTAGTTCTGGTATTCCTTTTATTTCTTCTCCATTATATGTGTACACAATATTAAGTAATCCGTAATTAAAACAGGTTGTTACTAAATTTGTTCTAGTCTTAGGTTGAGCAATCAACCTATTATAACTTTGTAACTTTTGTGTTACGTAGTCTTCTTGTGGGTTTGTGGTGGTAGTAGATCTGGGGTTTTTATTCAAATATATTTGGATCTGGTATATGTTTTCGATATAGTTTCTGGTGATGTGGTTATATGATTTCTTATCTTGGTTCAAACTATTTTCATAGTGTCACGACCCCAAATCCGGTCGTGATGGCGCCCAACACACTGCTAGGCCAGCCTGACCAATCAATAACAATAACGGAGCTAGGAGCTCGCCTTATCCCATTAGAACACAACAAAATAAGTCAATGAAGATAGATATACCAATACGGGGAACCAAGTCCCAAAACATACCAACTCAGATATACCAATACAGGGAACCAAGTCCCAAAACATACCAGCTCCCATAGACCGAAGGGTCAAGAGTCATGAGCCTCTAAAAGAACATAACTGTAATAATGGTTTACAAGATACCAAGTGCGGAAAGAAATATCAATACAGAATCAAAGACAGTAAGAAGGAATGTCGGGTCATGCGGGCTCTGCAGCTACCGGATCACTGCTGAGAGGTACTTGGATCTGCACACAAGGTGCAGGGAGAAAACTGAGTACTGCCAGACTCAGTGGTAATAAACAGGGGTAAGACAGCGCAGATAAGAAATCCGCAATAAAGCACTATGTAAGGCTGTAATAAAATCCCCTATACCAGAATCAATATCAGCTGTACCTGTACCAACAAGTATCAACAACAAGTATATATAATAGCTAGCAGGTGTAGCTAAATTGCAATGCAATGCATGAAATGACCGCTACGGCGCGTAGCCCGATCCGATTTGGGTACCCATGCTCACTGTGGGGGTTCAGACTCCGGAGGGGCTCCTACAGCTCAAGCACAATATCATGAATATACGCTGCGGCGCGCAGCCCGATCCACTATATATTCCGCTGCGGCGCGCAGCCCGACCCACTACCAGTCAGCTAATATGCAGTTACAGCCTCGCGGGCTCCAAAGTAGTTTTGAAAACTCTTTTATCATTTTTCAGTTAAAAACAGTACTATCAAGTTCCAGAGATTGGAAATAACATGATAACAGTAAATAGATACGGACTGGTAGTAAACTAACATGTCTATATCACAAGACAATGATAACGATCCTCGCAGGATCCAATGACTGGCTCGCAGCCCACAAGTATACTCAACCATCCAAGAAGGAGGTTCAACGGCTCAAGAGTAGCCAATATCACAATATAGTATGCAACCATCCGAGAAGGAGGTTCAACGGCTCATGAATAGCCAATATCACAATACAGAAACAACAGGTCGGACAAGCTATAGTCCTTAGTACACAATCGACCCCACACTCACAAGAGAGTACGTGTCTCGCCGCTATACATCATCACAAAGTGGTATAACGGGGTTTCGAACCCGCTGGTCATCACCCACATCTATTACTCACCTCAATTCAGCTCGATAACTAGTCCGCAATGCCCTTGCCACGAGAATCAAGCTCCACACGCGTAGAATCTGATCAAATACAGTAGAAACACAACAAATTAGGCCAATGAGACGACATCCAATCAATACAACTCAATTTACATCAAAATTCCCAAAGTTGTCAAAACCCGACGTTCGGTACACTTTTCTAAAAATTACGAAAGTCACATATTCGGAACCCTCATCTCAATACGAGTCTAGGCATATAACATTCACCAAATTCGGACTCCATTTGCCCACTCAAATCCTTGTTTTTCTACAATTTAGGCTTAGGGATAAAATCCACCTTTAATCTTCCATTTACAGAGAATTAACCAAGGATTTCATGATAAAATGATGTAATTAAGCCACAAAACATACCTCCGACAAACACCCCATGATTTACCAGCAATCTCCCGTGATTTCTTCTCTCTAGGGCTCAAAATTATGTTTTGGGTGAATGAACCCGCGAGCCCTCTGTTCTGCAATTTAATTTCACTGCCAGGAAATTTCACTCTACACGTTCGCGATGCCCCTCACGCGAACGCGATGCCTTGCTCCGTTCCTTCATCGCGAACGCGACACACAGTCACGCGTCCGCGAAGGCCATTCTTCCCAGCCTCCGGATTTTCCTCTACGCGAACGTGTAGGCTCTCACGCGAACGCGTGGCTTTGCCTATTCCTCCTTCGCGAACTCGACCTTCTCCCACGCGAACGCGATGCGTTCCAACTTCCTCTTATGCGAACGCGATGGCCAACTGGCCCCAGCCTACGCGAATGCGGCATTGCCTTCGCGAACACGGCATTGCCTTCGCGAACGCGGCATTGCCTTCGTGAACGCGGCATTGCCCCAGCCTACGGTTCTGCACAGTTTCTGCAACTTTTCAGCAGATTTTCCATGTTTCAAAATGCCGGATTATGGTCCGGATTCACCCCGAGGCCCCTGGGTCCCAAACGAAAACCACCAACATACTCCAAAACACGATACGAACATGTTCCAATCATAAAAGCACCATCCTAAACATCAAAATCACTAATTACACACGGATTCAAGCCTAAGTTTCTTAAAACTTCCCGAATTACACATTCGATCAAAAACCCGACCAAACGACGTCCGAATGACCTAAAATTTTGCGGACATATCCAAAATCACATGGCGAAGCTACAGAAATTGTCGGAATTCCATTCCGACCTCCAGATCAAAATCTCGCCTACCGTCCGGTTTTCGCCAAAATTCAACCTTCGCCAATTTAAGCCTAAAACTATACTGGACCTCCAAATTCAATTCTGATTGCTCTCCTAAGTCATAAATGATCCCCTGAAACTAGTCGAATCATCATAATGCGATTTCGAGCTCTCTAACTCAATAGTCAACTCCAGGTTGACTTTCCATATTCAAGTTTCCTTCAAAAAGGCTATATGCCTCATTTTCAATTCAAATCACTCCTAACTCACCCGATAGAGTCTAACACCGATATAAAGACATAAAACATATAATTTTAACATAACGGGGTGGTAATTCCCGTGACGACGGGCCGGGTCGTCACACATAGCTTGTGGTTTGTGGAGTTGTAGGTATTTGTTGTGGTAATTTTGGTATAAATGACTTTGTAAATACACTATTTAGATTGGTGTTTACATATGGCTTTTTGCTAGCTGATCTGCTTGTACCTGCAGCTGTATCTAAACAAACATTAGTTTGGGTTTTTCTGTGTTTCCCATCGTCACCTTTTATCTCCGAATATTTTAAGTCATGCTGTTGACTTAGCTCCGAATTTTTATAGTCATGCTGCTGACTTATGTTTTTCTTCATAACTTGCATCTCAGTGTTCATGCTTCCTACTTGCGTAGTCAGCGCTGAAATGGCTTTCGTTAGATTTTCTAATGTATCTGGTTCAGTTTGTGTACCTTTGTCTTGAAAGGTTATCTGCAATAACATTCTTATTAGTTGTAATAATTTCTATTGTAAATGTAAAATTTAATATATTTAATACAAGTCTTCGTATTTCTTTTGTTGTAACTGAGTCTTGTACCTTTCTTGTTATCCACCATTTTACCTGCGTGTTATCTGTTCTTGCAATAATTTTGTTATAAACAATATATGGCTCAAATGCTAATAAATTTTTATATATGGCATATAATTCTTTCCTATTTATTTCCCATTTTATTTGTTGTTCTGTATATGATCCTGAATAATATCGGCAATGATGAGGTGTATTCTCATCATTATATTTATATTTTAGGACTCCTCCATAACTATGATCACTTGAATCAGTTTCTACTATGTATATAATTTGTCTTTTTTCATCTGGAAAATATAATTTAGGTAGCGTTTTGCATAAAGTTTTGATCTTCCTTATGTATAGTTTGTCTTTTTCATCAAAAATGATATTCTATATCTTTCTTTAATTTTTCTGTAATGGTTTTAAGTTTTCTGCTAATTGGGGTATATATTCTCGGACTTGATTAACTAATCCTAAAAATGATTGCAGTTTCTTTTTAGTATCTAATGTTTTGTCACGACCCAAACCCTGGTCGTGATGGCGCCCAACACAATGCTAGGCAAGCCCGACCATATTATCCCTTAAACCAGCCAATTATTAAATAAATTAAACTTAAACAATAGTTAATCATATCAGGTAATAACCGAAACGTGAAACATACAAAATACGGTCCCAAACATATCGTGGTGTCACGAGACTGAGCCTCTACAGAATAGCATCCTAATACAACCAAGTCTAGTGAAATAGGAAATCAACAAGATGATAAAGAAGGAGAAAACAAGCTCTGCGGACGCTGGCAGCTACCTCGTAATCTCCGCAAAAGTAGACAAGGATCAGCAGCTAAAATGTCTCAACTGCTCTCGGGCACCTGTGGATCTGCACAGAAAGTGCAGGGGAGTGGGGTGAGTATATTTCAACTCAGTGAGTAACAATAATAAATAATAACCGAAGGTAAGAAATCCTGTGCTATCACTTAGCAGTTCTAAGGCAACCCTCACAGGTACGTCATCAATATAGTAGTACTCTAACCTCCAATCTACGTTTATCTCTACAAGATTCCACTATGAACCAACCCTCACTCGTACCCCTACGGTGTACGGCCATCTCAACATATAAAGACACATACTTATGTCTATAATGTATAAGTATTAGAGTAGATAATAGGATATGATTAAGTATAACGCTGCGGCGTGCAGCCCGCTCCAATACATATACCGCTGCGGCGCGCAGCCCGCTCCATTTAACGTCGACGGCGCTCACCGGGGGTGTATACAGACTTCGGAGGGGCTCCCTAGGCCCAAGCACTATAATACTGCGGCGTGCAGCACGATCCACACAAATATTACCGCGGCGTGCAGTCCGATCCAATATATATATGTATATATCTCTATATTGCTGCGGCGTGTAGCCCGATCCCATCATATACACCAGTGCTCACTGAGAATGTGTGCAGACTCAGACTCCGAAGGGGCTCCTACAGCCCAAGCGCAATAATACTGCGGCGTGCAGTCCGTCCCACATGTATATTACATGTATATTACATGTACATTACTGCGGCGTGCAGTCCGATCCAATATATATACTGGTGCGACGTGCAGCCCGATCCAATATAGGTATATGTATATAATACCTCATAATGGGTCCTCGACCCTATCCCGATCAGTATATACTTGGCCTCTCAGGCCCAATATAATATATATCACAGTGGGTCCTTGACCCGGTCTCAATCGGTATAGACTTGGCCTTTCAGGCCCACTCAGCTAGAACAGGGAATTCCACCCTAGATAATCTCTCTCAATGTACACATCTAGTACGGGCTCATATTATGCTATACAGCTAGAGCTACGGCTGAGTGTATATTTCCAACACGATATAAAGGTCACCTAGCTCTATAGTTTCCCTAATGCTCTACAGATCGGCACAAGGCCCCAAACAAGGCTATTAGCCCAATTGTACAGTTATAATCTCATTAACAGTCATACAACACAATATTCTATTAGCCGGGAAGGACTAAGTCCGAACCCCCAATCACAATGTCACCACGCCCGTCATAGAACGCGTGTCTCATCTCAATATAGCACTGTGAAGTGCTAGTACGGGGTTTCAAACCCTCAGTACATTGTTTACTACTACCACTCACCTCGAACCGGTAGAAGCTTCAATCCGCCTTGCGCTTGCCTCGCAAATCAATCTCCTCGGGTGCCAAATCTGTTCAAAATCATAGAGAATGCATCAATATACGCTAATTTCACGAAATTCATTCGAAATAACCCAATTTATATCAAAACCCACAAGTTGTCAAAACCCGACTTTCGGTACGCTTATCGAAAAATCACGAAAGTCACATATTCGGAACCCTCATCTCAATACGAGTCTAAGCATATCAATTTTACCAAATTCGGACTCCATTTGCCCATTCAAAACCTTGATTTTCTAAAGTTCAAGCCTAGGGCTAAATCCTCCATAAATTACCCCAAATTCCTCCATTTTCATGATATAATTGCATAATATTACCAATACTAATCATAGTTTAAGTCCACAGATGATTACCTGATGATTTCCCTTGATTTTCTCTTCAAAATCGCCCAAATCGCCTCTAAAGCCGAGACCCAAAATGTGTGAAATGTTATGAAATTTTTTTCTAACTTCTGATACACTTACTTACAGCGATTTTCGCTTCTGCGGAATATTTTCCGCTCCTATGCACCCGTATCCGCGACCAAAGGGTCGCTTCAGCGATTCCAAGCCTAGCCGGCCAATTCCGCTTCTGCGATATACGGGCCGCCTCTGCGTGACCGCTTCTGCGAAGATCCTCTCGCTCCCGCGGGTTTTCCCGCTTCTGCGACTAGGCGTCCGCCTCTGCGGACTCGCCTAAGCGGCTACCAGCCCGCTTCTGCGATCCTTCACCCCATGGCCCTTGGCCGCTTCTGCGGCTCACCTTCCGCTCCAGCGGTGCCGCACCTGTGGGCCCAGCTCCGCTTCCGCGATCACAAGCGCTTCTGCGCTCCAATATCCGCTTCTGCGGACTCGCTCCTGCGCCCACAATTCCGCAGGAGCGGAAACAACAGAAACAGAATCCCAACCTGCAATTTCCATGATTTTCTTCCGTTTAACCATCCGAAAACACCCCAAGGCCCCCGGGACCCCAACGAAAACCACCAACATACTCCAAAACACGATACGAACTTGTTCCAATTATAAAAACACCATCCTAAACATTAAAATCACCAATTACACACGGATTCAAGCCTAAATTCTTTAAAACATTCCGAATTACACAATCAATCAAAAACCCGACTAAACGACGTCCGAATGACCTGAAATTTTGCAGGCACATCCAAAATCACCTAACGGAGCTACTGCAACTGTCGGAATTCCATTCCGACCCCGGATCAAAATCTCACCTACCGTTCGGATTTCGCCAAAATTCAACCTTAGCCAATTCAAGCCTATTTCTACACCGGCCTCCAAATTCAATTCCGATCGCTCCCCTAAGTCACAAATCACCTTCCGGAACTAACCGAATCATCAGAATCCGATTCCGAGCCCTCTAACCAAATAGTCAACTCCGGGTTGACTTTCCTTATTCAAGCTTCCTCCAAAAATGCTATATGCCTCATTTCCAATTTAATTTCACTCCTAACTCCCCCGATAGACTCTAACCACTTATATAAAAGCATGAATTATGTAAGTTACAACATAACGGGGTGGTAATTACCGTGACGACGGGCCGGGTCGTCACATTCTCCCCTCTTAAGCAAACGCTCGTCCTCGAGCCGGTCAAGAAACATACCTGAAGTCTCAAATAGCTGAGGGTATCTGCTCCGCATCTCCTGCTCAACCTCCCAAGTAGCCTCCTCTACGGGTCGACCTCTCCACTGAACCTTAACTGATGCAATCTCCTTCGACCTCAACTTCCTTACTCGGCGACCCAAAATAGCAATAGGCTCCACATCATAGGATAGATCACCATCAAGCTGAATGGTACTGAAGTCTAATACATGAGACGGATCTCCAATGTACTTCCGGAGCATAGACACATGGAATACCGGATGAACGCCGGATAAACTGGGTGGCAAGGCTAACTCATATGCCACCTCTCCAACTCTCCTGAGTATCTCAAAAGGGCCAATATACCTGGGACTCAACTTCCCTTTCCTCCCGAACCTCATGACACCCTTCATAGGTGAAATCTTCAAGCAATACTCTATCACCAACCATGAAAGACAACTCTCGAACTCTACGGTCCGCATAACTCTTCTAACGAGACTGTGCTGTACGAAGCCTCTCCTGGATCAACTTTGCTCTATCTAGAGCATCCCGGACTAACTCAGTCCCTATCAATCTAACCTCACCAGGCTCAAACCATCCCACGGGGGATCTACACCGCCTGCCATACAATGCCTCGTACGGGGCCATCTGAATACTCGACTGATAGCTGTTGTTGTAGGCAAACTCAGCAAGTGGCAAAAACTCATCCCATGAACCACCAAAGTCGATCACACATGCCCGCAACATATCCTCCAGGATCTAAATAGTGCGCTCAGACTGTCCGTCTGTCTGGGGGTGAAATGCTGTACTCAACTCAACCCTCGTACCCATCTCTCGCTGAAATGCTCTCCAAAACTGAGAAGTGAACTGAGTGCCTCTGTCAGATATAATAGACACTGGGACCCCATGCAACCTGACAATCTCCCGAATAAAGATCGCTGCCAACCGCTCTGATGAGTAAGTAGTACTAACTGGGATGAAATGTGCGGACTTAGTCAGCCGATCAACAATCACCCATACAGAATCAAACTTCCTCGCTGTCCGAGGAAGCCCAGTAACAAAATCCATGGTGATCCTCTCCCATTTCCACTCGGGAATAACCATACGCTGAAGAACACCGCCCGGTCTCTGATGCTCATATTTGACCTGCTGGCAATTGAGTCACTTAGCTACATGCCTAACAATATCCATCTTCATTCTCCTCCACCAGTAGTGCTGTCTCAAGTCTTGGTACATCTTTGCGGCACCTGGGTGAATAGAGTACCGCGAACCGTGTGCCTCCTCAAGTATCAACTCCCGCAAACCATCAACATTGGGCACGCATATACGGCCCTGCATCCTCAGAACACCATCACTGTCGATAGTCACATCTCTAACATCATTATGCGGCACTCTGTCCTTAAGGACAAACAAATGTGGGTCATCATACTGTCGCTCCCTGATGCGATCATATAAGGAAGATCCAAATCCGGTCGTGATGGCGCCCAGCACATTGCTAAGCCAGCCTGACTGATCGATAACATTAATGGAGCTAGAAGCTCTCTTTAGCCCATTTAAGCATATTAAATCACGAAGCAATAGCGATACAAATAACGAAAACAGGGAACCAAGTCCCATAATACATCAACTCCCATAGACCGAAGGGTCAAGAGTCATGAGCCTCTACTGAACATGAGTGTATAAAGGTTTACAAGATACCAAGTGCGGAAAGAAAAGTCAATACAAAATCAAGACAATAAGAAGGAATATCGGGTCCTGCGGACTCTGCAGCTACCTCGAATATCCACAAACGTCGCCTCGCACAGCTACTGGATCACTGCTGAGAGGTACCTGGATCTGCACACAAGGTGCGGGGAGTAAAATGAGTACTGCCAGACTCAGTGGTAATAAACAAGGGTAAGACAGCGCAGATAAGAAATCCGCAATAAAGCACTATGTAAAGCTATAATCAGCTACCCTGTCATAGAATCAATCTTCACTGTACCCGTACCAACAAATACCAATAAATAGCATAACAGCTAGCAGATGTAGCTAAATGCAATGCAATGCATGATATGACCGCTACGGCGCGTAGCCCGACTCCAATTTTGGGTACCCGTGCTCACCGTGGGGGTTCAGACTCCGGAGGGGCTCCTACAGCCCAAGCACATCTCATAGAGATATTCCTGCGGCGTGCAGTCCGATCCAACATATATCTCGCTGCGGCGTGCAGCCCGATCCACTACTAGTCAGCTAATATGCAGATACAGCCTCGCAGGCTCAAAAGTAGTTTTTGAAAACTCTTTTATCATTTTTCAGCTGGAAAACAGTAATATCAAGTTCCAGAGATTGGAATTAGCATAATAACAAAAATAGCTGCGGACTAGTAGTAAACTAGCATGTCTATATGAAAAGACCATGATAACGATCCTCGCGGGATCCAATAACTGGCTCACGGCCCACATGTATACTCAACCGCCCAAGAAGGGGGTTCCTCGCTCAAGAGTGGCCATTATCACAATATATATATATGCAACCATCCGAGAAGGAGGTTCGACGGCTCGAGAATAGCCAATAATACAGTATCAACAGGTTGGACTAATATGTAGTCTCCAGTTCATGATCGACCCCGCACTCTCAAGAGCGTGCGTGTCTCGCCGCTATACAGCGTCACAAAGTGGTATACCGGGGTTTCGAACCCGCTGGTCATCACCCACATCTATTACTCACCTCAATACGGCACGATGACTACTCCGCAATGCCCTTGCCACGAGAATCAAGCTCCGCACGCATAGAATCCGATCAAATACAGTAGAAATACAACAAATTAGGCCAATGGGATGACACCCAATCAATACAACTCAATTTACATCAAAATTCCCAAAGTTGTCAAAACCCGACTTTCGGTACGCTTGTCGAAAAATCACGAAAGTCACATATTCGGAACCCTCATCTCAATACGAGTCAAAGCATATCAATTTTACCAAATTCGGACTCCATTTGCCCATTCAAAACCTTGATTTTCTAAAGTCCAAGCCTAGGGCTAAATCCTCCATAAATTACCCCAAATTCCTCCATTTTCATGATATAATTGCATAATATTACCAATACTAATCATAGTTTAAGTCCATAGATGATTACCTCGATGATTTCCCTTGAATTTCTCTTCAAAATCGCCCAAATCGCCTCTAAAGCCAAGACCCAAAATGTGTGAAATGTTCTGAAATTTTTCAAACTTCTGATACACTTACTTACAACGATTTTCGCTTCTGCGGAATATTTTCCGCTCCTATGCACCCGTATCCGCGACCAAAGGGTCGCTTCAGCGGTTCCAGGCCTGGCCGGCCATTTCCGCTTCTGCGAGCAAAGGGCCGCTTAAGCGGGCCCGCTTCTGCGAAGGAACTTCCGCTTCTGCGGAAACATCCGCCTCTGCGCACCATTGACCGCTTCTGCGGTCTCGCCCAAGCGGTCGAGTGTCCGCTTCTGCGGACCATGCCCATTTTCTCCCCGTCCGCTTCTGCGATCACTGGCTCGCACCAGCGACCTCGCTTCAGCGGAATGGCTTCCGCTTCTGCGTAACCAGCCGCTCCTCTGCGGACACGCTCCTGCGTCCAAAATTCCGCAGGAGCGGAAACAACAGAAGCAGGATCCCAACCTGCAATTCTTCCACAATTTCTCCCGTTTAACCATCCGAAATCACCCCGAGGCCCCCCGGACCTCATCCAAACATACCAACACATCTTAATACCTTATTCGAACTTGCTCCAATCCTCAAAACACGTCTAATAACACCAAAACCCATAATTCACATCAAATTCAAGCCTAAATTCCTTAAAACATTCCGAATTACACATTCGATCAAAAACCCGACCAAACGACGTCCGAATGACCTGAAATTTTGCAGGCACATCCAAAATCACCTAACGGAGCTACTGCAACCGTCGGAATTCCATTCCAACCCCCGGATCAAAATCTCACCTACCGTTCGGATTTCGCCAAAATTCAACCTTAGCCAATTCAAGCCTATTTCTACACCAGGCCTCCAAATTCGATTATGATCGCTCCCCTAAGTCACAAATCATCTCCCGGAACTAACCGAATCATCAGAATTCGATTCCGAGCCCTCTAACCAAATAGTCAACTCCAGGTTGACTTTCCTTATTCAAGTTTCCTTCAAAAAGGCTATATGCCTCATTTTCAATCCAATTCACTCCTAACTCACCCGATAGGCTCTAATACTGATATAAAATCATCAAGCACGCATTTAAAACATAACGGGGTGATAATTCTCGTGACGACGGGCCGGGTCGTCACACTAGGCCAGCCTAACCAACCAATAACAATGACGGAGCTAGGAGCTCGCTTTATCCCATTTAAGCATATCAAAACATGAAACAACAGTGATAGATATATATCTAACAGGGAACCAAGTCCCAAAACATACCAACTCCCATAGACCGAAGGGTCAAGAGTCATGAGCCTCTAAAAGAACATAAGTGTAATAATGGTTTACAAGATACCAAGTGCGGAAAGAAATATCAATACAAAATCAAAGACAGTAAGATGGAATATCGGGTCCTGCGGGCTCTGCAGCTACCTCGAATATCCTACAGGAGTCGCCTCGAACAACTACTGGATCAATGCTGAGAGGTACCTGGATCTGCACACAAGGTGTAGGGAGTAAAATCAGTACTGCCAGACCCAGTCGTAATAAACAGGGGTAAGACAGTGCAGATAAGAAATCTGCAATAAAGCACTATGTATGGCTGTAATAAAATCCCCTGTACCACAATCAATATCAACTGTACCTGTACCAACAAATATCAACAACAAGTATATATAACAGCTAGCAAGTGTAGCTAAAATGCAATGCAATGCATGAAATGACCGCTATGGCGCGTAACCCGATCCAATTTGGGTACCCGTGCTCACTATGGGGGTTCAGACTCCGGAGGGGCTCCTACAACCCAAGAACAATATCATGAATATACGCTGCGGCGCGCAGCCCGATCCACTATATATACCGCTGCGGCGCGCAGCCCGACCCACTATCAGTCAGCTAATATGCAATTACAGCCTCGCGGGCTCCAGAGTAGTTTTGAAAACTCTTTTATCATTTTTCAGTTAAAAACAATACTATCAAGTTCCAGAGATTGGAAAAAACATGATAACAGAAAATAGCTACGGACTGGTAGTAAACTAACATGTCTATATCACAAGACAATGATAACGATCCTCGTGGGATCCAATGACTGGCTCGCAGCCCACAAGTATACTCAACCATCCAAGAAGGAGGTTCAACGGCTTAAGAATAGCCAATATCACAATATAGTATGCAACCATCCGAGAAGGAGGTTCAACGGCTCAAGAATAGCCAATATCATATTACAGAAACAACAGGTCGGACTCAGCTATAGTCCTTAATACACAATCGACCCCGCACTCACAAGAGAGTACGTGTCTCGCCGCTATACAACGTCACAAAGTGGTGTACCGGGGTTTCGAACCCGCTGGTCATCACCCACATCTATTACTCACCTCAATACCGTGCGACGACTACTGCGCAATGCCCTTGCCACGAGAATCAAGCTCCGCACGCGTAGAATCTGATCAAATATAGTAGAAACACAACAAATTAGGCTAATGGGACGACACCCAATCAATACAACTCAATTTACATCAAAATTCCCAAAGTTGTCAAAACCCGACTTTCGGTACACTTCTCGAAAAATTACGAAAGTCACATATTCGGAACCCTCATCTCAATACGAGTCTAGGCATGTAGAATTTACCAAATTCGGACTCCATTTGCCCACTCAAATCCTTGTTTTTCTACAATTCATGCCTAGGGTTAAAACCCACCTTTAATCTTCCATTTACAGAGAATTAACCAAGGATTTCATGATAAAATGATGTAATTAAGCCACAAAACTTACCTCCAACGAACACCCGATGATTTCCCAGCAATCTCCCGTGATTTCTTCTCTCTAGGGCTCAAAATAGTGTTTTGGGTGAATGAACCCGCAAGCCCTCTGTTCTGCAATTTAATTTCACTGCCAGGAAATTTTACTCTACGCGTTCGCGATGCCCCTCACGCGAACGCGATGCCTTGCTCCGTTCGTTCATTGCGAACGTGACAACAGTCATGCATCCGCGAAGGCCATTCTTCCCAGCCTCCGGATTTTCCTCTACGCGAACGCGTAGGCTCTCACGCGAACGCGTGGCTTAGCCTATTCCTCCTTCGCGAACGCGACCTTCTCCCACACGAACGCGATGCGTTCCAACTTCCTCTTACGCGAATGCGGCATGTAACCTCGCGAACGCGATGGACAACTGGCCCCAGCCTACGCGAACGCGGCATTGCCTTCGCGAACGCGAAGGCTTAGCCTTCTGCACAGTTTCTGCAACTTTTCAGCAGATTTTCCATGTTTCAAAATGACGGATGATGGTCTGGATTCACCCCGAGGCCCCCGGAACCCCAACGAAAACCGCCGACATACTCCAAAACACGATACGAACTTGTTCCAACCATAAAAACACCATCCTAAACATCAAAATCACCAATTACACACGGATTCAAGCCTAAGTTTCTTAAAACATTCCGAATTACACATTCGATCAAAAACCCGACCAAACGACGTCTGAATGACCTAAATATTTGCGAACATATCCAAAATCACATGACGAAGCTACAGAAATTGTCAGAATTCCATTCCGACCCCGGATCAAAATCTCACCTACCGTCCGATTTTCGCCAAAATTTAACCTTCGCCAATTCAAGCCTAAAACTACACCGGACCTCCGAATTCAATTTTGATTACTCTCCTAAGTCATAAATGATCCCCCAAAACTAGTCGAATCATCCGAATCCGATTCCGAGCACTCTGACTCAATAGTCAATTCCAGGTTGACTTTCCACATTGAAGTTTCCTTCAAAAAGGCTATATGCCTCATTTTCAGTTCAAATCACTCCTAACTCACTCGATAGAGTCTAACACCGATATAAAGACATAAACCATATAATTTCAATATAACGGGGTGGTAATTCCCGTGGCGACGGGCCGGGTCGTCACATTCTTCCCAACTTAAGCAAACGCTCGTCCTCGAGCGGACTCAGAGTTGTACTAGAAGCAACCCAATAGTTGAATGACCTTACCAAGCATATATTTGGGGTGATACCACTTTACCCTAGCTATCATAAGTCCGATAACATGATATAGCTGAAATTTCACAGACCATCTGAACCATAAACCACATTGCACTTTCCGAAATCATATACTAATTGCTAATCCCTTGCTTATACTCAGGATACACTAGAATCCACTGTAATAAGGGATACTCACCACTCCGGGTGAGATAATATGACGTATCAAACCACAATCACTCGAGACGATAGTCTCTAATCACAACAATTTCCCACGATAACCAAATTGCAACTGAAAAACATTTTTCATTAGCTAAAGTCTTATTCCAACACTTCCATATCATGCCCACGGCAACCGAACACGCGATATTTTGAATCCATCTCTCAGGTCAACCATTCATGAATCCATTTCCCTTTTAACTGATACCACAATAGATTTCGGAGCCGAACCTCGATATTACCTTTCTAACCAACTGAAATCACATATACTCACACTCATTATTGGCTCCAACGATCATTTCGATTATAACACACCGCACTAGTGATATGACACCTCAACATCGGCCTAAGCCGCGACGAGCACAACATAGGCTCCAATAGAAACGTCCGAACACACTCGAATCATGACAGCTCAAATCATGACAACTGTCTCCAGCAAAAGAGTTGCAATTCAATTCCACTATGCCATCATAACATAGAACTGAGATCGCGTCTCGCATTATAGAAATAGAGTACCTGAATCCTCCTCGAGAGGTCATAACATCACGTGACCTTGCCACGATTCGTGATTCTATCCACACACTATTACTCATGAAGCACCTCAAGCTACCAAGCTCAAAACGGTTAGCCACGCATAGATCTAGGTCTTGAACCCAAGCAATCAACCTCACCCACGGTGAAACAATTATTGTACGCTATCAAATCCTGAAAGGACACAACTGATGCGCCATTCGCCAAGTGATACTCAATACGGACTTTCCCTCAGAAGCGAGGAAGTATTGTATACCAGGTAACATATAACTAACTCTATTTTCACAATATTCTATTGCGGTGTGCAACCCGCTCCAATGACATACCCGTGGTGGCGTACCATCCGATCCAAATAACCCGTGGCGGCGTGCCACCCGATCCACGCGTAAATCTCGCAAAAAGGAATTGCACATCGAGTCAAATTGCTCATTACAGTGAACATATATAGCCTCAAGTTCGGCCACAAGAAACGCATCTTACAAAGTTCCTCAATACCGGAATCGAATCCATGGTAGAAACTTCTACACTGATATCCACCACGAAGGCCCAACTGACAAAGCAATACCTACCAGCCGTCCGCTGGCCCTAGGGTACATTTACCCTGCTGTAGCATGATCTGATGCGCTCTGCCACACAGTTGTGACATTCCTCTGATATAGTCTATATCACATTAGTCTAGACGTCCTGACTTATGACAACCAGTCTACAATCATATATCATTATTCAAATTCGTCATATCCAGTAGCGAGAGAGCCACTAATGCTTCCAATTTCCAATAATCATCAAACAGTGCTGATACACACGACATACCACCACTGCATAGGCGGACTAACGAGGACTTCAAGTCTCTAACACATATATGACACATGAATCACTATGCTTGATTCCGTACTTCACCGTACGAATACATAACGCACATCAAGCGTCCATTCATACCACGAAAGCCATTCAGAAATTTCACTATGCCATCAACAACTCATTTATTACAGTCAACCCAACAAGAGAATACCACCATACCACTAGATATTATCAGTTTACATTACCTTATTCTTTTGGACCATATACCTTGCCAAATTACTAGAATAGCAGTACCATTTTCCTTAATCGCTAGAAAGATTGATTCTTTAAATCACCTGCAGCTGCCCGCGCTACTCAATAATGTTAATGACTTCCCATATAGTATGAACTGATCTCAAAACCTTGAATATGCTATTATCAACTTTCCATAACACATCGCGTATACCATACCACACTAAGACAACATGGAAATTCATATCCCTTTCCTCCGCCGCAAACATCGGCGCACTCAACTAGTTAAGGACTTTAATGACCCCATATAGAGAAAACTCATTACACATTCCAAGCTTTGCATACCAACAGGAAATAGACTCATTTTCAAACCATGGTAAAACACATCATAAATTCTTTCTCCCAATTACAATGCATAAGTTAAACTGCCAGGACTTAGTCCTTATACCCACATCAAGTTACACAACTGCCAACACTCACGAGCTTTGTTGCATAATATCCGCAAGACTCATTACTTCAAACACATACCAGGAATTAATCGTATTCTTTATCATACCGCTTCGGTTTATTAACAAGTTGTTCCATGTACCCAGTTTCCTTTCTGATTCATCTTTATTTTAATATTAGCCATTACTGTAGCACCATAATACATCAACTCATGTTACCACACAAGACTCGTACATAAGACCACACGGTCTAAGGCACATAGGCCACAGAATACTCTCTCAATGTTTCCCAGAAGTACACATTCTACAATACATTATTTTGAAGAACATTCCTGCGATTTTGAATTCATTATCATTACCTTCCAATACGAATTACATAGAATCCCATCATTCACATAATATAACACAAGTCAACTCGTCACAAGCAAGATCTTGAACACCGTAAAACAATTCTCGGGCGTCATTCACCCTTACTCCGTTGTAATTCAACTGTCTTATTGTACAAAACCACTCGTGCATTGCTAGAACTCCGACACCGCGGAACATGATTACATACAGATACAATTAGCTATCTCCCTTCTCTATACACCAAACATTCCTTACCATCATCAGTTCCAAATATACTAGTATTTCTTCACATCTACGAAGCATCATAACCTTTATCAGAATTTTCCCAACATACTTAGAGACAGAGCCAACACAGCACACAACAGTGCAATCAGTTAATCAATAACAACCTCCCTAACTTGGTTTAGAACCATACATCTAAGCACTTTTAGCCACTCATAGCATTCTACTCAAATGATGTCACAATGTTCTAGTTAGATTAAACTCAAGTCATTTACAAGCTTCGGTGGAGATTCGAATCATCAGAAATACTAACCCTTTTTGCAATTCTTGCATTCATTCACACACAACCGTTACGCCCACTCTTTAGGTGACAAAAATCTTTTCTAAGTCCCAAATTTTTCCAAAATTTTGGCAGAGTTTCCTTTGTAATTTGGCCTATCCACCTGCCAGAGAATCACCAAAACCATCCTAGCAATACATTCACAACTCGACGATACATCACCATGCATATCGACAACATTAGTCTCAATACTACACAAATCATATTATCATAATTGGTACAAAATCAATGCTTGGAGACTCAGCTCCCACATTTTTCACAAATGCTAAGTATGACAAACACCCTTTTTCAACCATTTTTTGAGCCTTTAAAAATGAAATAACACAGCTAGGGACGAAATCAGTCGAACCCCGCCACTCAATCTGAGAAATACCAGGGATAGCCAACGTAACTGTCTTAGCATGATAGTCCAATATGGCATGGTACAGAAACAACCAGTCCATACCCAGTATCACGTCAAAGTCCACCATCCCCAATAATAACAGATCTGCCTGGGTCTCCAGACCCCCAATAGAAATAACACGGGATCTATAAACATGATCCATAATAATCGTATCACCCACAGGGGTGGATACATGAACAGGTAAATTAAGACTACCACGAGTCGCGCCCAAATGATGTGCAAAATAAGAAGACACATATGAATATGTGGACCCTGGATCAAATAGAACAGAGGCATCTCTGTGACAGACATAAATGATACATGTAATCACTGTATCGGAAGCAACTGCATCACGCCCGTCGAGGAGTGCATAGAATCGTGCTTGGCCTCCACTGGATCTCTCCTCGACTCTGGGGCGACCACGAGAAGACTGACCTCCACCTCTACTAGCCTGAGATGGTGCTGAAGAGGAGGGCAGATCCCTCTGCAGCGTCCTGTCCCTATGGAGTCGAGGGCACCGCCTCCTCATGTGGCCAAACTCACCACACTCATAACATGCACCTGGTGCTGGAGAAGGGGACTAAAGGGAACCCGTCGCCACAGAAGAACCCTGGGCTGAAGAAGTGAGTGATGACTGACCCTGCTGAAACCCCTGTCCTGCTCAAGACGACCTGAATGAGAAGGTCTAGATGAGCGACCTCTGCCCTGCTGGAAATGCCCTCTAGATGGAGCACCACTGAAACTACCGGAACCACGAGACCTCTTGGCCTCCCGCTCCTCTCTCTCTCTCGGTGACGATCCGCCTCAATGGAGCGTGCCATATCTACAACCTGCTCAAATGATGACGATAGAACTC
Organism: Nicotiana noctiflora; assembly: GCA_032618575.1. Taxonomy (NCBI): domain Eukaryota; kingdom Viridiplantae; phylum Streptophyta; class Magnoliopsida; order Solanales; family Solanaceae; genus Nicotiana; species Nicotiana noctiflora. The sequence goes on along the minus strand of JASVEL010000564.1, from coordinate 33,692 downwards.
TCTTTGGTCATAATAATACAGATGGAGTAGTTGAGGCCATCAATGAACCTCCTAATCCTCTCCCTATCAGTAGGGATCATCCATCTGGCATGCCTAGCCAACTGTGTGAATCTGAGCTCATACTAGTTCACAAACATGTCGCCCTGAAGCAACCACTCAAACTGGCGACATAGCTCCTCGCGACGAGACTGCGGTACATATTTCTCTAGGAAGAGAGTACAAAACTGCTGCCAGGTAAGAGGTATTGCTCCTACAGGCCTACGCCTCTCAAACTCCTCCCACCAATCAAATGCGGGACCAGTAAACCGGAAGGTAGTAAATGAAACTCCGCTGGACTCAAGAATACCAGTCGTATGCAGCATCCTCTGACACTTATCCAAGAAACCCTGGGCATCCTCGCCCTCAGTGCCACTGAAATGGGGTGGCTGAAGTCTGCCAAATCTCTCAAGACGACGTTGCTCGTCGTCGGGCATAGCCTGAACTATATGCTCTGGAGTTGGTGCAGTTGGAGGAATAACTGGTGCAACCACCTGAGCGTGGACCGCCTCTGGCATCTGAAGTCCCTGAACAACCTGCTCGGGGGTGCGAGTTGCAGGGGTCTGCTGACCATCCCCTGTCCGAGATGTCGCTGCAGTAGCGGTAGTTGAAACTACCTGAGCCAAACAGGAACACACCGATAATATCTGAGTAAGAGTCTCCTGAAGACCAGGAATAGCAATATATACAGTCTGGGCCTGAACTGGGGCTACTGGAGCATCAACCACTGGGGGCTGCTCCTGAACAGGTACAACGGGCGGGTCAGCTGGCACTACCTCAGCTGCCCTACCTCTACCTCTAGCACGACCGCACCCACGGCCTCTAGTAGGTGGCAATGGAGGTCGTCCACCTCGTCCTGATGCTCGCGTTCTCGCCATCTGCGAGAGAATAGAATATAGAAGTTCAGTTCTCAGGACAACAAGATTGCACGATAGAGTTAAAGAAATGTGAAGTGTTTCCTAAAGGTTCGCATCCTCCCGAGGATAAGTACAGACATCCCCGTACCGATCCACAAGACTCTACTAACCGGCTCAAGACTCATGAGGCCTAGTAAACCTAGGCTCTGATACCAACTTGTCACGACCCCAAATCCGGTCGTGATGGCGCCCAGCACATTGCAAGGCCAGCCTAACCAACCAATAACAATGACGGAGCTAGGAGCTCGCTTTATCCCATTTAAGCATATCAAAACATGAAACAACAGTGATAGATATATATCAAACAGGGAACCAAGTCCCAAAACATACCAACTCCCATAGACCGAAGGGTCAAGAGTCATGATCCTCTAAAAGAACATAAGTGTACTAATGGTTTACAAGATACCAAGTGCGGAAAGAAATATCAATACATAATCAAAGACAGTAAGATGGAATATCGGGTCATGCGGGCTCTGCAGCTACCTCGAATATCCTACAAGAGTCGCCTCGAACAGCTACCAGACCAATGCCGAGAGGTACCTGGATCTACACACAAAGTGCAGGGAGTAAAATGAGTACTGCCAGACTTAGTGGTAATAAACAGGGGTAAGACAGCGCAGATAAGAAATCCGCAATAAAGCACTATGTAAGGTTGTAATAAAATCCCCTGTACCAGAATCAATATCAACTGTACCTATACCAACAAGTATCAACAACAAGTATATATAACAGCTAGCAGGTGTAGCTAAAATGCAATGCAATGCATGAAATGACCGCTACGACGCGTAGCCCGATCCAATTTGGTACCCGTGCTCACTGTGGGGGTTCAGACTCCGGAGGGGCTCCTACAGCCCAAGCACAATATCATGAATATACGCTGTGGTGCGTAGCCAGATCCACTATATATACCGCTGCGGCGCGCAACCCGACCCACTACCAGTCAGCTAATATGCAATTACAGCCTCGCGGGCTCCAGAGTAGTTTTGAAAACTCTTTTATCATTTTTCAGTTAAAAACAATACTATCAAGTTCCAGAGATTGGAAATAACATGATAACAGAAAATAGCTACGGACTGGTAGTAAACTAACATGTCTATATCACAAGACAATGATAACGATCCTCGCGGGATCCAGTGACTGGCTCCCATCCCACAAGTATACTCAACCATCCAAGAAGGAGGTTCAACGGCTCAAGAGTAGCCAATATCACAATATAGTATGCAACCATCCGAGAAGGAGGTTCAATGGCTCAAGAATAGCCAATATCATAATACAGAAATAATAGGTCGGACTAAGCTATTGTCCTTAATACACAATCGACCCCTCACTCATAAGAGAGTAGGTGTCTCGCCGCTATACAGCGTCATAAAGTGGTGTACCGGGGTTTCGAACCCGCTGGTCATCACCCACATCTATTACTCACCTCAATACAGTGCGACGACTACTCCGCAATGCCCTTTCCACGAGAATCAAGCTCCGCACGCGTAGAATCTGATAAAATATAGTAGAAACACAACAAATTAGGCTAATGGGACGACACCCAATCAATACAACTCAATTTACATCAAAATTGCCAAAGTTGTCAAAACCCGACTTTCGGTACACTTCTCAAAAAATTACGAAAGTCACATATTCGGAACCCTCATCTCAATACGAGTCTAGGCATATAAAATTTACCAAATTCGGACTCCATTTGCCCACTCAAATCCTTGTTTTTCTACAATTTAGGCCTAGGGTTAAAACCCACCTTTAATCCATTTACAGAGAATTAACCAAGGATTTCATGATAAAATGATGTAATTAAGCCACAAAACTTACCTCCGACGAACACTCGATGATTTCCCAGCAATCTCCCGTGATTTCTTCTCCCTAGGGCTCGAAATTGTGTTTTGGGTGAATGAACCCGCGAGCCCTCTGTTCTGCAATTTAATTTCACTGCCAGGAAATTTTACTCTACGCGTTCGCGATGCCCCTCACGCGAACGCGATGCCTTGCTCCGTTCCTTCATCGCGAACACGACACACAGTCACGCGTCTGCGAAGGCCATTCTGCCCAACCTCTGGATTTTCCTCTACGCGAACGCGTAAGCTCTCACGCGAACGCGTGGCTTCGCCTATTCCTTCTTCGCGAACACGGCCTTCTCCCATGCGAACGCGATGCGTTCCAACTTCCTCTTACGCGAACGCGGCATGTAACCTCGCGAACGCGATGGCCAACTGGCCCCAGCCTATGCGAACGCGGCATTGCCTTCGCGAACGCGAAGGCTTAGCCTTCTGCACAGTTTCTGCAACTTTTCAGCAGATTTTCCATGTTTCAAAATGCCGGATGATGGTCCGGATTCACCCCGAGGCCCCCGGGACCCCAACGAAAACCACCAACATACTCCAAAACACGATACAAACTTGTTCCAATCATAAAAACACCATCATAAACATCAAAATCACCAATTACTCACGGATTCAAGCCTAAGTTTCTTAAAACTTTCCGAATTACACATTCGATCAAAAACCCGACCAAACGACGTCCGAATGACCTGAAAATTTGCAGACATATCCAAAATCACATGACGAAGCTACAAAAATTGTCAGAATTCCATTCCGACCACCGGAACAAAATCTCACCTACCGTCCGGTTTTCGCCAAAATTCAACCTTCGCCAATTCAAGACTAAAACTACACCGGACCTCCAAATTCAATTCCGATTACTCTCTTAAGTCATAAATGATCCCCGGAAACTATTCGAATCATCAGAATCTGATTCCGAACAATCTGACTCAATAGTCAACTCCAGGTTGACTTTCCATATTCAAGTTTCCTTCAAAAAGGCTATATGCCTCATTTTCAATTCAAATCACTCCTAACTCACCCGATAGAGTGTAACACCGATATAAAGACATAAAACATATAATTTCAATATAACGGGGCGGTAATTCCCCTGACGACGGGCCGGGTCATCACATATTTAGACAAATGCACTTGTGCATTTAAAGAATATTATTCCAAAGGAATGTATACAACAGATGAAAGCAAAGAAATAAGAAAGTTATATTTCACAAAACTACCAGAACCATTTAGTTCAAAAATAACAAACAATTTGAAAGACGCAGGATTAACAAATACCTTAGGAACTAGGATAAAATATTTACAAGATTGGTTTAAAACTGTAACGACCCGGCCGGTCGTGTTAGAAAATTACACCCCAATCCCCAATTTAACAGTTCCCCTAAGTTCATTTCTGCTATTGTGGTTTGCCGGGAGAGTCGGTTATGAAATTTGGAGCATTTTGGGACACTTAGTCCCTAAATGAGAGCTTTAAGGTTAGAAAATGGTCCGTAACCGTAATAGTGTTAAGACAATCTTGGAACGGAAATCCGATGGTTCCATTAGCTCTGTTAGGTGATTTCGGGATTGGGAGCGCGCCCGGAATGTATTTTGGAGGCCCGTAGCTCAATTAGGCTTGAAATGCCGAAGTTTGAAATTTTGGCGAATCCGAACGATAGGTGAGATTTTGATCCGGGGGTCGGAATGGAATTCCGACAATTTCTGTAGCTTCGTTATGTGATTTTGGATATGTCCGCAAATTTTCAGGTCATTCGGATGTCGTTTGGTCGGGTTTTTGATCGAATGTGCAATTCGGAAAGTTTTAAGAAATTTAGGCTTGAATTCGATGTGAATTATGGGTGTTGATGTTGTTAGACGTGTTTTTATGATTGGAATGAGTTCGTATCATGTTTTGGAATATGTTGGTGGTTTTCGTTGGGGTCCCGGGAGCCTCGGGATGAATTCGGGGGTCCAAACGGACCAATTTGTGCCAAAAGGCACTGCTGTTCTGCTGCAATAATTGTAGAGAAATTTTGCTCTCCGCGATCGCGGAGATGGCCATGCGATCGCGTAAGGGAGAAATCCTGAGCTCTGCGATCGTGAAGTAAAGCGTGCGATAGCGTAAGTCTGGGAGAGTAAGCATCAAGATCGCGTGAGGTAGTATGCGATCGCATAGGGTAGTTTGGGGAGCCGGACGAGTTTGTTCTTCGCGATCGCGTTCATTTCATTGCGATCGCGTAGGGTCGCTGAGTTGTTCACTGCGATCGCGTCCAGGATCACGCGATCGCTGTCACGACCCCAAATCTGGTCGTGATGGCGCCCAGCACATTGCTAAGCCAGCCTGACCAATCAACATCAACAACGGAGCTAGAAGCTCTCTTTAGCCCATTTAAGCATATTAATTCATGAAGCAACAGCAATACATATAACGAAAACGGGGAACCAAGTCCCATAATACATCAACTCCCATAGACCGAAGGGTCAAGAGTCATGAGCCTCTACCGAACATAAGTGTATAAAGTTTACAAGATACCAAGTACAGAAAGAAAAGTTAATACAAAATCAAGACAGTAAGAAGGAATATCGGGTCCTGCGGACTCTGCAGCTACCTCGTATATCCCACGGATGTCGCCTCGCACAGCTACTGGATCACTGCTGAGAGGTACCTGGATCTGCACACAAGGTGCAGGGAGTAAAATGAGTACCGCCAGACTCAGTGGTAATAAACAGGGGTAAGACAACGCAGATAAGAAATCCGCAATAAAGCACTATGTAAAGCTGTAATCAAATACCCTGTCACATAATCAATATGAAATGTACCTGTACCAACAAGTACCAGCAAAACAGTATAACAGCTATGAGATGTAGCTAAATGCAATGCAATGCATGATATGACCGCTACGGCGCGTAGCCCGATCCAATTTGGGTACCCGTGCTCATTGTGGGTGTTCAGACTCCGGAGGGGCTCCTACAGCCCAAGCACAATATCAGTGCGGCGTGCAGCCCAATCCAACATGTATACCGCTACGGCGCGCAGCCCGATCCACTACCAGTCAACTAATATGCAAATACAGCCTCGTAGGCTCAGAAGTAGTTTTTGAAAACTCTTTTATCATTTTTCAGTTGAAAGCAGAAATATCAAGTTCCAGAGATTGGAAATAGCATGATAACAGAAATAGCTACGGACTGGTAGTAACTAACATGTCAATATGATAAGACAATGGTAACGATCCTCGCGGGATCAAATAACTGGCTCACGGTCCACAAGTATACTCAACCATCCAAGAAGGAGGTTCAACGGCTCAAGAGTGGTCAATATCACAATATATAGTATGCAACCATCCGAGAAGGAGGTTCGACGGCTCAAGAATAGCCAATATCATAACACAGTGCTAACAAGTCGGACTAAGCCATAGTCCCCAATCACAATCGACCCCGCACTCACATGAGAGTACGTGTCTCGCCGCTATACAGCGTCACAGAGTGGTATACCGGGGTTTCGAACCCGCTGGTCATCACCCACATCTATTACTCACCTCAATACAACGCGACGACTACTCCGTAATGCCCTTGCCACGAGAATCAAGCTCCACACGCGTAGAATCTGATCAAATATAGTAAATACACAACAAATTAGGCCAATGGGACGACACCCAATCAATACAACTCAATTTACATCAAAATTCCCAAAGTTGTCAAAACCCGACTTTCGATACACTTCTCGAAAAATTACGAAAGTTGCATCAACATATTCCTCGTCTCGCCACGAGTCCGTACATATAAAATTTACCAAAATCGGAGCTCAAATGGCCTTTCAAATCCCAAATTTTCATTTTCAAAACAAAGCTCTAGTTCTTCAAGCTTTCACCCAAAATGAGTAATCTAGTTAGGATATTTGATGATAATCCCATATTATTGTCTAAAAATGACCACAAGTGACTTATCTCCAGTTTTCAGATGAATTCTTACTCATCAATCACCCAAAAAAAACGAGATTGAAGACTAGGGTGTAGAACCTTACCTCTTTGATGAAGAAGTTGTGATTGGATTATTCGATTCTTGAAGATTGATGCAAGATTGGATGATTCAATGGTGAGTTCCCCCACTTTCTCTCTAAAATGCTCTCACCTCTCTCTAGAATACTCAGAAAATCACCCCAAAATGAACCCCAAAGCATATATATTGAAATGGGGTCAGGTTATAAAAACTGGGAAGAAAACCCTCCGAAGTTGGGTTTGCTGTAGCAGAACGGACCACAGAATGAACATGCGGTCCGCAGAATGCACAGCAGAATCGACACCCAAAGTTGGGCTATTCTGGAACAATCTGCGGTCAAAACGTTGGAAACTAGACTCGTAGATCTTTAATTTTATAGGTTGTTCATCACTAAAATCCTTGTATAACCTGAGATATCATCGTTCAAATTTAGGTCTTGGGCATACTCATTTACAACTTCGTCGATTATGAAATTTTCCAACTTCAAAAGTTCCCGTTAGCCATCCGAAATTACACCGAAGCCCCCGGGACCTCAAACAAACACGCCAACATATCCCATAAAATTATTAAAACTTGTTCCAATAAACAAAACACATCCATCAACATGAAAATCATCAAATCACAACAGATTCAAGCCTAAATTCCTTAAAACTTTTCGAAGTACACATTCGATCAAAAACCCGACCAAACGACGTCCGAATGACCTGAAATTTTGCGAACATATCCAAAATCACATAGCGAAGCTACAGGAATTGTCGGAATTCCATTCCGACCCCCGGATCAAAATCTCACCTACCATTCGGATTTCGCCAAAATTCAATCTTAGCCAATTCAAGCCTATTTCTGCACCGGACCTCTAAATTCAATTCCGATTGCTCCCCTAAGTCACAATTCACCTCCCGGAATTAACCGAATCATCAGAATCCGATTCCGAGCCCTCTAACTAAATAGTCAACTCCGGGTTGACTTTCCTTATTCAAGTTTCCTTCAAGAAGGCTATATGCCTCATTTTCAATCCAATTCACTCCTAACTCACCCGATAGGCTCTAATACTGATATAAAATCATAAAACATGTAATTACAACATAACGGGGTGGTAATTCCCGTGATGACGGGCCGGGTCATCACATTCTCTCCAACTTAAACAAACGCTCGTCCTCGAGCGGACTCAGAGTTGTACTAGAAGCAACTCAATAGCTGAATGACCTTACCAAGCATATATTCGGGCGATCATACGTCACCCTATCTCACACAATTCCGAAAACACCATATAGTCAAAATTTCATAGACCATCTGAACCATAAATCACATTGCACTTTCTGAAATCATATGCCAAATGCAAATCCCATGCCTATACTCAGGGTACACTCGAATCCACTACAATAACCCATACTCACTACTTCGGGCGAGATCATATGATGTATCAATAACCCAATCACTCGAGATGATAGTCTCTAATCACAACAACCGGCCACAATAACCAAATACTAGCAGAAAGAACCTTTCTCATTAGCTAAAGTCTTAGTCCAACACCTTCATATACTGCCTACGGCAACCGAACACGCGATATATCGAATCCATCTCTCAGGTCACCCATTCATGAATCCATTTCCCTTTTTAACTGATACCACAATAGATTTCGGAGCTGAACCTCGATATTACCTTTCTAACCAGCTGGAATCACATATACTCACACTCATTATTGGCTCCAATGATCATTTTGATTATAACACACCGCACTGGTGCTATGACACCTCAACACCGGCCTAAGCCACGATAAGCACAACACAGGCTCCAATAAAAACGTCTGAACATACTCAAATCATGACAACTGACTCAAATAAAAGAGTTGTAACAATTCCTTTGTACCCTCATAACATAGAACTGAGATCGTGTCTTGCATTATAGAAATAGAGTACCTGAATACTCCTCGAGAGGTCATAACATCACGTGGCCTTGCCACAATTCATGATTCAATCCAAACACCATTACTCATGAAGCACCTCAAGCTACCAAGCTCAAAAAGGTCATCCACGCACAGATCTAGGTCTGAACCCAAGCAATCAACCTCACCCACGGTGAAACAATTAACGTATGCTATGAAATCCTGAAAGGACACAACCGATGTGCCATTCGCCAAACGATACTCAATACGGACTTTTCCTCGGAAGCTAGGAAGTATTGTATAATATATAACTAACTCTATTTTCACATTACACTGTTGCGGCGTGCAACCCGCTCCAATGACATACCCGTGGCGGCGTGCCACCCGATCCAGATACCATACCCGTGGCGGCGTGCCACCCGATCCAAATAACAGTACCTGTGGCGGCGCGCCACCCTATCCATATAGAACCCTCGCCAAAGAAATGCACGTCGAGTCAAGTTGCTCATTATGGTAAACATATATAGCCTCAAGTTCGGCCACAAGAAACGCATCCGACAAAGTTACTCAATACCAGAACCAAATCAACGATAGAAACCTCTGCACTGATATCCGCCACGAAGGCCCAACCGATAAAGCAATACCCACCAGCCGTCCGCTGGTCCTGAGGTACAACTACCCCGCTGGAGCATACTCTGATGCACTCCGCTACACAATTTGTGCCATACCATCATAGTCTATATCACATTAGTCTAGACAACCTGGCCCAATGATGACCAGTTAGCAATCAAGTATCATAATCCAAATTCGTCATATCAAGTTGAGAGAGAAAGCCACTAGAGCTTCTGATTTTCGATAATCACAAAACGGTGTCGATACACATGATATACAACCACTGCATAGGCGGACTAACGAGAACTTCAAGTCTCCAACACATATATAACACATGAATCACAATGACTGATCCCGTACTTCACTGTACAAATACATAACGCACATCAAGCGTCCATTCATACCACGAAAGCCATTCAGAAACTTCACTATGCCATCAACGACTCAGTTATTATAGTCGATCCAATAAGAGAATACTACCATACCACTAGATATTATCAGTTTACATTACCTTGTCCTTTTGGACCATATACCCTGCCAAATTACTAGAATAGCAGTACCATTTTCTTTAATCACCAGAAAGATCGATTCTTTAAATCACCTGCAGCTGCCCGTGCTGCTAAATAATTTTAATGACTCCCCATATATTATGAACTGATCACAAAACCTTGAATATTCTATTATCAACTTTTCCATAACACATCGCATATACAATACCATACTAAGATAACATGGAAATTCTTATCCCATTTCTACGCCGCAAACATCGACACACTCAACTAGTCAAGGACTTTCATGATCCCATATAGAGAAAACTCATTACACATTCCAAGCCTTGCATACCAACAGGAAAAATGCACTTATTTTCAAACCACGGTAAAACACATCATAAACTCTTTCTCCCAATTACATTGCATAAGTTAAACTGCCAGGACTGAGTCCTGCGAGACTCATTACTCCAAACATATACCAGGAATTAATCGTATTCCTTCTCATACCGTTTCAGTTTATTAACAAGTTGATCCATTTACTGAATTTCTTTTCTGAACCATCTTTAACTTAGTATTAGCCTTTACTGTAGCACTGCCATAACTCAACTCATGTTACCACACGAGACTCATACATAAGACCACACGGTCTAAAACCCATAGGCCACTCTCAATGTTTCCCAGGAGTACCACATTCTACAATACTTGTTTTGAAGAACTTCATGCGATTTTTGAATTAGTATCATTACCTTCCCATACGGTTACATAGAATCCCATCATTCATATAATATAACACACGTCTTGATTTCTTCTAACGAAAGCAGCGTCTTTAGCCACATGCACAATCTTAAGACACCTGACTGTTACAAGTAAAATCTTGAACACCGAAAAACAATTCTCGGGCGTCATTCACCCTTATTCAGCTGTAATTCAACTGTCTTATTGAACAGGACCACTCGTGCCTTGCTAAAACTCTGACACCGTAGAACGTGATTACATACAGATACAATTATCTATCTTCCTTTTATATTCACCGAACACTCCCTACCAACATAAGTTCACAACATCCTAGTATTTCTTCATATCTACGAAGCACCATAACCTTTATCAAAATTTCCCAACATACCTAGAGACAGAGCCAACACAGCACACGACAGTGCAATCGGTTAATCAATAACAACCTCCCCAACTTAGCTCGGAGTCATACATCAAAGCACTTTTAGCCACTCATAGCCTTCTTACTCAAATGATGCAACAAAGTTCTAGTTAGATTAAACTCAAGTCATTTACAAGCTTCGGCGGAGGTTCGAATCATCAGAAATATTAATTATTTTGCAATTCTTGCATTCATTCACACACAACAGTCACGCCCACTCTTTAGGTGACAAAAAATCTTTTCTAAGTCCCAAAGTTTCCAAAAATTTCGGCGGAGTTTCCTTTGTAAATTGGCCTATCCACCTACCAGAGAATCACCAAACCATTCTAACAATACATCCACAACTCAACAAGATATCAAAATGTATTTCAACAATATTAAATCTCAATAATATACGAATCATATTATCACAATTTATACTTGAACCTGCGCTGTACCTGCTCGAATCATAACACATATCAAATACCTTTCAATTACACATGAGGATCAACCCTCCTACTTCTTCTCAATTTAGCATTTCATCACAATACCATGCACCAGGATACACATAGAAATATCACTTTAGTCTTCCTGAGTTTAAACTCGTTCCACTATACATAAGGCACTTTACCTTCCAATTACGAGATATGATAATTATTCACCACGCCCATAGCTCGGGGCTACACAACATATTAGATAAGAGTCGAACTATTAACAACTCATCCATTAGTAAGCCTCCCTAATACTCTACAGATCGGCACAAGGCCCCAAACACGGATACTAGCCCAAATACATCGATATAAGCCAGTCTCAGTCATTATACACAGTAATCTATCAATCGGGAAGGATCAAGTCCAAATCCCCAGTCATAATACCACCACACTTGTCACATGACGCGTGTTCCATCTCAGGACAGCACTGTGTAGTGCAAATACGGGGTTTCAAACCCTCAATACATTATCTATTGCCACCACTCACAAAATCAGCACCTCGATGCTCAAGTCATAAACAAGGTTAAGCCTCAAGTCTTTCCGACTGGCCCAACATGATCTCACAGAGATTATATCTTGCCTCTCTTTCGGGGAAATCTCAAGCCATAAGGCAATTACATTACTGAGCGCTCGATGCGTACACAGACGTGTGGAAGGAATTTCAAAAATTGTATCTCAAGCTGAATCAAGTGCGCACGATAAGAATTCCAAGAAATGTGAAGTGTTTCCTAAAGGTTCGCAGCCTCCCGAGGATAAGTACAGGCGTCCCCGTACCGATCCACAAGACTCTACCTACCGGCTCAAGACTCATTAGGCCTAGTAAACCTAGGCTCTGATACCAACATGTCACGACCCCAAATCTGGTCGTGATGGCGCCCAGCACATTGCTAAGCCAGCCTGACCAATCAATATCAACAACGGAGCTAGAAGCTCTCTTTAACCCATTTAAGTATTTTAATTGACGAAATAAAAGCAATACATATAACGAAAACGGGGAACCAAGTCCCATAATACATCAACTCCCATAGGACCGAAGGGTCAAGAGTCATGAGCCTCTACTGAACATAAGTGTATAATGGTTTACAAAATACCAAGTGCGGAAAGAAACATCAATACAGAATCAAAAGACAAGTAAGAAGGAATATCGGGTCCTGCGGACTCGCCAGCTACCTCGTATATCCCACGGATGTCGCCTCGCACAACCTACCGGATCACCGCTGAGAGGTACTGGATCCGCACACAAGGTGCGAGGAGTAAAATGAGTACTGCGTACTCAGTGGTAATAAACGGGGGTAAGACAACGACAGATAAGAAATCAGCAATAAAGCACTATGTAAAGCCGTAATCAAATACCCCGTCACAGAATCAATATCAACTGTACTTGTACCATCAAGTACCAGCAAAATAGTATAACAGCTAGCAGATGCAGCTAAATGCAATGCAATGCATGATATGACCGCTACGGCGCGTAGCCCGATCCAATTTGGGTACCCGTGCTCACCGTGGGGGTTCAGACTCCGGAGGGGCTCCTACAGCCCAAGCACAATATCACTGCAGCGTGCAGCCCAATCCAACATGTATACCGCTACGGCGCGCAGCCCGATCCACTACCAGTCAACTAATATGCAAATACAGCCTCGTAGGCTCAGAAGTAGTTTTTGAAAACTCTTTTATCATTTTTAAGTTGAAAGCAGAAATATCAAGTTCCAGAGATTGGAAATAGCATGATAATAGAAATAGCTATGGACTGGTAGTAAGTAACATGTCAATATGATAAGACAGTGGTAACGATCCTCGCGGGATCAAATAATTGGCTCACGGCCCACAAGTATACTCAACCATCCAAGAAGGAGGTTCAACGGCTCAAGAGTGGCCAATATCACAATATATAGTATGCAACCATCCGAGAAGGAGGTTCGACGGCTCAAGAATAGCCAATATCATAACACAGGGCTAACAAGTCGGACTAAGCCATAGTCCCCAATCACAATCGACCCCGCACTCACAAGAGAGTACGTGTCTCGCCGCTATACAGCGTCACAGAGTGGTATACCGGGGTTTCGAACCCGCTGGTCATCACCCACATCTATTACTCACCTCAATACAACGCGACGACTACTCCGTAATGCCCTTGCCACGAGAATCAAGCTCCACACGCGTAGAATCTGATCAAATATAGTAAATACACAACAAATTAGGCCAATGGGACGACACCCAATCAATACAACTCAATTTACATCAAAATTCCCAAAGTTGTCAAAACCCGACTTTCGATACACTTCTCGAAAAATTACGAAAGTCGCATCAACATATTCCTCGTCTCGCCACGAGTCCATACATATAAAATTTATCAAAATCGGAGCTCAAATGGCCTTTCAAATCCCAAATTTTCATTTTCAAAACAAAGCTCTAGTTCTTCAAGCTTTCACCCAAAATGAGTAATCTAGTTAGGATATTTGATGATAATCCCATATTATTGTCTAAAAATGACCACAAGTGACTTATCTCCAGTTTTCAGATGAATTCTTACTCATCAATCACCCAAAAAAACGAGATTGAAGACTAGGGTGTAGAACCTTACCTCTTTGATGAAGAAGTTGTGATTGGGTTATTCGATTCTTGAAGATTGATGCAAGATTGGATGATTCAATGGTGAGTTCCCCCACTTTCTCTCTAAAATGCTCTCACCTCTCTCTAGAATACTCAAAAAATCACCCCAAAATGAACCCCAAAGCATATATATTGAAATGGGGTCGGGTTATAAAAACTGGGAAGAAAACCCTCCGAAGTTGGGTTTGCTGTAGCAGAACGGACCGCAGAATGAACATGCGGTCCGCAGAATACACAGCAGAATCGACACCCAAAGCTGGGCTATTCTGGAACAATCTGCGGTCAAAATGCGGCCGCATAGTGCAATCTGCGACGCGTTCTGCGGTCGCAGATTTGACAGGTTCACATTTTTCCAGCCTTTGGTAATTTGATCATAACTTTGTGTAGGAATGTCCAAATGACGAACGGTTCGAAACGTTGGAAACTAGACTCGTAGATCTTTAATTTTATAGGTTGTTCATCACTGAAATCCTTGTATAACCTGAGATATCATCGTTCAAATTTAGGTCTTGGGCATACTCATTTACAACTTCGTCGATTATGAAATTTTCCAACTTCAAAAGTTCCCGTTAGCCATCCGAAATTACACCGAAGCACCCGGGACCTCAAACAAACATGCCAACATATCCCATAAAATTATTAAAACTTGTTCCAATAAACAAAACACATCCATCAACATGAAAATCATCAAATCACAACGGATTCAAGCCTAAATTCCTTAAAACTTTCCGAAGTACACATTCGATCAAAAACCCGACCAAACGACGTCCGAATGACCTGAAATTTTGCGAACATATCCAAAATCACATAGCGAAGCTACAGGAATTATCGGAACTCCATTCTGACCCCCGGATCAAAATCTCACCTACCGTTCGAATTTCGCAAAAATTCAATCTTAGCCAATTCAAGCCTATTTCTGCACCGGACCTCTAAATTCAATTCCGATTGCTCCCCTAAGTCACAATTCACCTCCCGGAACTAACCGAATCATCATAATCCGATTCCGAGCCCTCTAACTAAATAGTCAACTCCGGGTTGACTTTCCTTATTCAAGTTTCCTTCAAGAAGGCTATATGCCTCATTTTCAATCTAATTCACTCCTAACTCACCCGATAGGCTCTAATACTGATATAAAATCATAAAACATGTAATTACAACATAACGGGGTGGTAATTCCCGTGATGACGGGCCGGGTCGTCACAATCGCATAGAGGAAAATTAGGCCGCCCATATTTTGAGCATCGCGATCGCAAGCCCAGTGCTGCGATCGCGTAGAGTAAAATGGCCTGATAGTGACTTTATGTCCAGAACATTTCAGTCGCGGCCTAACACACCAAAACCGCCATTGTTGAGCTCCAAGAGAAGATTTCGAAGGGGACACGCTGGGATATCATCGGGAAATCATCGGGGGTAAGTTTCTTGACCTTAATTCGTTGGTTTATCATGAAATCCATGATTATTTCATTGAAAATGGAAGATTAAAGGTGGGTTGAGCCCTAGGCCTAAATTTTAGAAAATCTTTGATTTGAATGGGCAAACGGAGTCCGATTTTGATAAATTTTATATGCACGGACTCGAATTGAAATAAGGAACACGAATATATAATTTTCGTGATTTTTTGATAAGCGTACAGGAAGTCGGGTTTTGGCAACTTGTAGGTTTTGGTGTACTTTGAGTTATTTTGATTGGGTAATGCCCAATTGGCCTATTTTGATGTGATTCTATTGATTTTTATCAGATACTACACCTGTGGAGGCCGACATTCGCGGCAAGAGAGTTATTTCTTAGCGGTTTTGTACCGGAAGTGAGGTAAGTGGCTTGTCTAACCTCGTGTGGGGGAACTTTCACCCCTAGGATATTATGTGATAGTTTGAATGCCTTGTACGCGAGGTGACGGGCGTGTACATGCGCTGGTTGTTGAACACATACTTTACTTAAAATGTTCGATGAGTGATATTTCTGGTTTTAGTTGTTAATTCAATATTCTTACCCGGTAGTAGTTAGAAAAGCATGATTTGGTAGTATTTAACTGTCTAGTTGCCTAATTGTCTTACTTGAGCTTCTTGATAATTATTGGCACTATTTACCGGTGAAGTTATAGTTAAGCATATTATATTCTCTCTGTGTATTTCCTTTAATTGCTGTGGTTGTGGACTGCAGGTTCATTTCCCGGAGATCCCAGGGTTGTGGGTTCGATTCCCAGAGACCCGGAATGATACTGTTGTGGACTGCCGGTTCGATTCCCGGAGATCCTGAGATTTATTGAGATGTGGACTGCGGGTTCGATTCCCGGAGATCCCGAGATTTATTGATATGTGGACTGCGGGTTCGATTCCCGGAGATCCTGAGATTTATTGAGATGTGGACTGCGGGTTCAATTCCCGGAGATCCCTGAGATTTATTGAGATGTGGACCGCGGGTTCGATTCCCGAGATCCCGAGATTTATTGAGACGTGGACTGCGGGTTCGATTCCCGGAGATCCCTGAGATTTACTGAGACATGGGCTGCGGGTTCAATTCCCGGAGACCCATGGGTACTGTCAACGGGACTGTGGATTCAATTCCCACAGGTCCTGGACTTGTTTTATTGAGTTGGTTACTTGTTGTTAGCTTAATTGTAGACGATTGTAGTAATCACCTTATTGTTGTTATTTCAGAAATTTTTATCATTTAAACTGCTTATTATTTTTATCATCGTTATATTATTGTTTCTTAGTAGGGCCCTGACCTTCCTCGTCACTACTCCATCGAGGTTAGGCTTGGCACTTACCGAGTACCGCCGTGGTGTACTCATGCTACTCTTTTGCACACTTTTGTTGTGGAGATCCAGGTACATCAGGACAGGCTCATGCAAGGTGATTCCGCAGCTTCCTGGGAGACCTCGAGGTATGATCTGCTACGTCCGCGGATACGGAGGCTTTCCTTCTATTCTAATAGTACTAGTTGACATTTTTCCTCCATTTCGTTGTTAGATACTCTTTACACATAAAGCCACAGTTGTATATTCTCTTTTAGTCTGTGTTACCGTGGGATTCCGGATTTTGGTAGCGTTTTATTCATTATGTTGAAGGATGTATGTGTCAAGCGGCACGGATTACATATCTTTTTATGCCATCTTTCCGCTGTTTCTTATTTAAGTGTTCATAGCTTGTATGTTCCGCAACGCGCTAGCCTTACCTAGTCGTAGGGACTGGGTGCCATCACGACATGTTCACGATTGGTGAACTAGGGTCGTGACAAGTTGGTATCAGAGCTCTAAGTTCATAGGAGTCACGGGACACAGACCGGTTACTTAGAGTCTCGCTGATTGATATGGAGACGTCTGTATTTACCTATGAGGGGCTATGTAACTGTTTAGGAAACTCTTCATTGCTTTTGGATTCCTTGTCGTGCGACGTTTTTGGCATCAAATCTAAACCATTGCTTTCTATTCTCTCACAGATGGTGAGGACACGAGCTACTCGCGACGATCAGGTACCCGTGCCCCCTATTGCCGCCGTCAGATGCCGGAGCCGAGGTAGAGGACGAGGACGCGCCCGAGGTGCAGCCACAGCACCCGCGCGCGGCTGCCGCTGAGGTGCCACAGGTAGACCAGGTTGGAGCGCAGGCACCTGGTACACCGACTACAGCTGCTACTACTCCAGCACTACAGGAGACCCTGGCCCAGTTTATGAGTATGTATACCACTTTAGCTCATGCAAGACTGCTTCCTCTCGTCGCAGCTACATCCTAGGCCTGGGGAGGGGCCCAGACTCCCGCTGTCGTTACACGTGAGCAGCGTGTGCCAGTGGGACAGGTTCCAAAAGTTTTGGTTATGCCTCTTGCCGCCCCAGCACAACCCGGAGGTGGACCAGCTGCCTCCAAGGATGAGCAGCGCAAATTGGAGAGGTTCAAGAAATATGACCCTCCAGTGTTCAGTGGGTTGGCTTCAGATGATGCATTGGGTTTTCTGGAGGAGTGTCATCGTATTCTTCGTACAATAGGGATTGTAGGGACCAGCGGGGTTTCCTTCACTGCTTTTCAGTTTCGCGGGGCCGCTTATGATTGGTGGCGCACGTATGAGTTGGATAGTTCAGGGGAGTCTTCTTCATTGACCTGGACGCAGTTTTCAGATCTGTTTTTGAGAGAGTTTGTTCCTCGTAGCCTTAGGGATTCTTGGCGCTCGGAGTTTGAGCGGTTGCGACAAGGCTCCATGTCAGTATCGGAGTATGCTATCAATTTCACCCGTCTCGCCAGGCATGCACTGGCCTTGGTATCCACGGTCCGGGAGAGGGTGCAGAGATTTATTGAGGGCCTGATTCCGCCTATCCGATCCAGCATGGCCAGAGAGCTGGAGACAGATATATCTTATCAGCAGGCAGTTAGCATTGCCAGGAGGATCGAGAGTATGCTCCCTAAAGAGCGGGGATATAGAGAGGCCAAGAGGTCTCGTAAGTCGAGCCATTTCTCTGGTGCCTGCACTTCAGCAGCCGGTCGTTTTGGCAGGGGTTATTCCGGTCGTCCAGTTCATTCAGCATTGCCAGCAGCCGGTAGTACTCCAGCTCTTCCAGCACCTCAGGAGCCTTATTATGCTCCCCCAGTTTCTAGTGCACCTCCTGCGCGGGGTACTTCCAGGGGTCAGACTAGTGGGGGTGAGGCCGGTCAGTCTTAGCCACCGCGTCCTCCCAGAGCTTATTTTGAGTGCGGGGATACTCGCCATCTGGTTAGGGAGTGCCCCAGGCGCAGGAGAGGAGCCCCTCATCAGTCATCACAGCATCAGCGTGGTTCTCAAGGCCAACAGGCTATCATTCCAGCTCCAGCTGCCACTCCACCTGCCCAATCAGCCAGGGGCGGGGGTCAGGGTGCTAGAGGCCACCCTCGAGAGGGGGGACAAGCCAGATTCTATGCTATTCCTGATCGCGCTGCGACTGTTGCATCTAATTCTGTTATCACAGGTATTATTCTGGTCAGTCGCAGGGAGGCATCGGTTCTATTCTACCCCGGTTCCACTTTTTCATATGTGTCTTCTTACTTTGCTTCTCATCTGGGTGTGCCTCGGGATTCTTTGAGTGCCCCCATTTATGTTTCCACTCCGGTGGGTGATTCTTTGGTCGTGGACCGTGTATATCGGTCGTGTTTGGTTACCATTTGTGATTTTGAGACCAGAGCGGATCTATTGTTGCTCGGGATGGTCGATTTTGATATTATTCTGGGCATGGACTGGTTGTTGCCACATTATGCTATTCTTGATTGTCACGCCAAGACCGTGACGTTGGCTATGCCAGGCATTCCACGTATTGAGTGGAGTGGTACCCTAGATCACACCCCCGACCGTGTTATTTCTTTTCTCAGAGCTCAGCGTATGGTTGAGAACGGGCGTGCTGCTTATCTAGCCTATGTGCGGGATATCAGTATTGACACTCCCTCTATTGATTCTGTTCATGTGGTACGTGACTTTGCTGATGTATTTCCAGCTGATCTCCCGGGCATGCCGCCCGACAGAGATATTGACTTTACTATTGATTTGTTGCCGGGCACTCAGCCCATTTCTATTCCACCGTACCGTATGGCTCCTCCTGTGTTGAAGGAGTTGAAGGATCAGTTACAGGAGTTGTTGGGTAAGGGTTTCATTCTACCCAGTGTTTCGCCTTGGGGTGATCCTGTATTGTTTGTGAAGAAAAAGGACGGTTCTATGCGTATTTGTATTGACTATCGTCAGCTGAACAAGGTTACAATGAAGAACCGGTATCCTTTGCCCCGTATCGATGATTTATTTGACCAACTACAGGGCGCACAGGTGTTTTCTAAGATTGATTTGCGCTCTAGGTATCACCAGTTGAAGATTCGGGAGCCAGATATCCCGAAGACCGCCTTCAGGACTCGGTATGGTCACTATGAGTTCCTCGTGATGTCCTTTGGGCTGACTAATGCCCCAGCAGCCTTTATGCATTTGATGCACAATGTGTTCAGGCCTTATCTGGACTCGTTCGTGATTGCCTTCATTGATGATATTCTAGTATATTCCCGGAGCCGGGAAGAGCACGAGCAACATTTGAGGATAGTGCTTCAGATTCTGAGGGAGAAGCAGCTTTATGCCAAGTTCTCTAAATGTGAATTCTGGTTGAGTTCGGTGGCATTTTTGGGCCACAAGGTGTCGAGTGATGGTATTCGAGTAGATCCAATGAAGGTGGAGGCCGTGAAGAGTTGGCCCAGACCCTCCTCCGCTACTGAGATTCGCAGTTTCCTTGGTTTGGCAGGCTATTACCGTCGTTTCATAGAGGGGTTCTCTTCGATTGCAGCACCTATGACCAGATTGACCCAAAAGGGTGCCCTTTTCCAGTGGACAGACGAGTGTGAGGCGAGCTTTCAAAAGCTCAAGACACCTTTGACTTCGGCCCCTATATTGATGTTGCCTACAGGTTCGGGGTCCTATACTGTATATTGTGATGCCTCACGAGTTGGACTCGGTGCGGTATCGATGCAGGACGGTAGGGTGATTGCCTACGCGTCGAGACAGCTGAAGGTGCATGAGAAGAATTACCCTGTTCATGATTTGGAGCTAGCTGCCATTGTTCACGCCTTGAAAATTTGGCGTCATTATTTATATGGGGTTACTTCTGAGATCTACACTGATCACCGGAGCTTGCAGCACTTGCTTAAGCAGAAGGACCTGAATATGCGTCAGAGGAGATGGTTGGAGCTACTGAAGGAATATGATATTACTATTCTCTATCATCCAGGCAAGGCTAATGTGGTTGCCGACGCCTTGAGTCCTCGGGCAGAGAGTTTGGGGAGCTTGGCGTATCTACCAGCTTCGGAGAGGCCTATGGAGATGGATGTTCAGACTTTAGCCAGGCAGTTTGTTAGACTGGACCTTTCGGAGCCCAGCCGGGTTCTAGCTTGTGTGGTTTCTCGGTCTTCTCTATTTGACCGCATCAGGGAGCGTCAGTTCGACGACCCTCATTTGCTTGTACTTCAGGATAGAGTTCGGCGTGGTGATGCTCGAGATGTTACCATCAGGGATGATGGAGTCATGAGGATGCATGGGCGTATCTGTGTGCCCAATGTAGATGATCTTCGAGAGCTGATTCTAGCAGAGGCCCATGGTTCGCGGTATTCCATCCATCCGGGTGCTGCGAAGATGTATCAGGACTTGAAACATCATTACTGGTGGAGGCGGGTGAAGAGGGATATAGTTGATTATGTTTCCAGATGCCTCAACTGCCAGCAGGTGAAGTATGAACATCAGCGCCCGGGTGGATTGATGCAGCAGATTGAAATTCCAGAGTGGAAATGGGAGCGCATCACCATGGACTTTGTATCTGGACTTTCACGGACCGTTAGGAAGTTTGATTCCATTTGGGTTATCGTGGATCGACTGACCAAGTCCGGCCATTTTATACCGGTGAGCACTACTTATTCATCGGAATGACTTGCAGAGATCTATATCAGGGAGATAGTTCGGCTGCATGGAATTCCAGTTTCCATCATTTCAGATAGAGGCACTCAGTTCACTTCACGGTTCTGGAGGGCTGTACAGTAGGAGTTAGGTACTCGGATGGAGCTGAGCACAGCATTTCACCCCCAGACTGATGGGCAGTCCGAGCGCACTATTCAGATATTAGAGGATATGCTCCGTGCGTGCGTGATTGAGTTTGGAGGTTCATGGGATCACTTCTTGCCGCTGGCGGAGTTTTCTTATAACAACAGCTACCAGTCTAGTATTCAGATGGCACCGTATGAGGCCCTATATGGTAGGAGGTGCAGGTCTCCAGTGGGTTGGTTTGAGTCGGGCAAGGCCAGGTTGCTAGGTACTGATATGGTTCAGGATGCTATGGACAAGGTCAAGGTGATTCGGAACATACTTCGTGCAGCCCAGTCTAGACAGAAGAGTTATGCGGACAAGATGGTTCGCGATGTGGCTTTTATGGTTGGCGAGCGGGTTCTACTTCGAGTCTCGCCCATGAAGGGCGTTATGAGGTTTGGGAAGAAAGGAAAGCCGAGTCCTAGGTTTATTGGCCCTTTTGAGATTTTGAGGCGTGTTGGGGAGGTTGCTTATGAGTTGGCCTTACCTCCTAGTTTAGCCGGAGTTCACCCCGTATTTCATGTCTCCATGCTCCGAGATACCATGGTGACCCGTCGCATGTGTTGGATTTCACTTCCGTTCAGCTAGACAAGGATATGTCTTATGTTGAGGAGCCAGTAGCCATTCTAGACAGGCAGGTCAGAAAGCTAAGGTCAAAGAACATCGCTTCGGTAAAGGTTCAGTGGCGGGGCCGGCCGGTCGAGGAGGCGACTTGGGAGACCGAGCAGGATATGCGCAGCCAGTACCCTCATCTTTTCACTACTCCAGGTATGCTTTCTATGCTCGTTCTAGGACGAACGAATCTTTTAAGGGTGGGAAGATGTAACGACCCGGCCGGTCGTTTTAGAAAATTACACCCCAATCCCCAATTTAACGGTTCCCCTAAGTTCATTTCTGCGCTATTGTGGTTTGCCGGGAGAGTCGGTTCTGAAATTTGGAGCATTTTGGGACACTTAGTCCCTAAATGAGAGCTTTAAGGTTAGAAAATGGTCCGTAATCGGAATAGTGTTAAGACGATCTCGGAACGTAAATCCGATGGTTCCATTAGCTCCGTTAGGTGATTTCGGGATTGGGAGCGTGTTCAGAATGTATTTTGGAGGTCCGTAGCTCAATTAGGCTTGAAATGCCGAAGTTTGAAATTTTGGCGAATCCGAACGATAGGTGAGATTTTGATCCGGGGTCGGAATGGAATTCCGACAATTTCTGTAGCTTCGTTATGTGATTTTGGATATGTCCGCAAATTTTCAGGTCATTCGGACGTCGTTTGGTCGGGATTTTGATCGAATGTGCAATTCGAAAAGTTTTAAGAAATTTAGGCTTGAATTCGATGTGAATTATGGGTGTTGATGTTGTTAGACGTGTTTTTAAGATTGGAATGAGTTCGTATCGTGTTTTGGAATATGTTGGTGGTTTTCGTTGGGGTCCCGGGAGCCTCGGGATGAATTTAGGGGTCCAAACGGACCAATTTGTGCCAAAAGGCACTGCTGTTCTGCTGCAATAATTGCAGAGAAACTTTGCTCTCTGCGATCGCGGAGATGGCCATAAGATCGCGTAAGGGAGAAATCCTGAGCTCTGCGATCGCGAAGTAAAGCGTGCGATCGCGTAAGTCTGGGAGAGTAAGCATCGCGATCGTGTGAGGTAGTATGCGATCGCGTAGGGTAGTTTGGGCAGCCGGATGAGTTTGTTCTTTGCGATCGCGTTCGTGCCATTGCGATCTCGTAGGGTCGCTGAGTTGTTTACTGTGATCGCGTCCAGGATCACGCGATCGCGTAGAGGAAAATTAGGCCGCCCATATTTTGTGCATCGCGATCGCAAGCCCGGTGCTGCGATCGCGTAGAGTAAAATGGCCTGGCAGTGACTTTAAGTCCAGAACATTTCAGGTCGCGGCCTAACACACCAAAACCGCCATTGTTGAGATCCAAGAGAGGATTTCGAAGGGGAAACGCTGGGATATCATCGGGAAATCATCGGGAAATCATCGGGGGTAAGTTTCTTGACCTTAATTCGTTGGTTTATCATGAAATCCGTGATTATTTCACCGAAAATGGAAGATTAAAGGTGGGTTGAGCCCTAGGCCTAAATTTTAGAAAACCTTTGATTTGAATGGGCAAACAGAGTCCGATTTTGATAAATTTTATATGCACGGACTCGTATTGAAATAAGGAACCCGAATATATAATTTTAGTGATTATTCGATAAGCGTACCGGAAGTCGGGTTTTGGCAACTTGTGGGTTTTGGTGTACTTTGAGTTATTTTGATTGGGTAATGCCCAATTGGCCTATTTTGATGTGATTCTATTGATTTTTATCTGATACTACACCTGTGGAGGCCGACATTCGTGGCAAGAGAGTTATTTCTTAGCGGTTTTGTACCGGAATTGAGGTAAGTGGCTTGTCTAACCTCGTGTGGGGGAACTTTCACCCCTAGGATATTATGTGATAGTTTGAATGCCTTGTACGCGAGGTGACGGGCGTGTACATGCGCTGGTTGTTGAACATATACTTTACTTAAAATGTTCGATGAGTGATATTCCTGCTATTAGGTAGTATTTAACTGTCTAGTTGCCTAATTGTCTTACTTGAGCTTCTTGATAATTATTGGCACTATTTACCGGTGAAGTTATAGTTAAGCATATTATATTCTCTCTGTGTATTTCCTTTAATTGTTGTGGTTGTGGACTGCGGGTTCAATTCCCGGAGATCCCAGGGCTGTGGGTTCGATTCCTAGAGACCCGGAGTGATATTGTTGTGGACTGCGGGTATGATTCCCGGAGATCCTGAGATTTATTAAGATGTGGACTGCGGGTTCGATTCCCGTAGATCCTGAGATTTATTGAGATGCGGACTGCGGGTTCGATTCCCGGAGATCCCGAGATTTATTGAGATGTGGACTGCGGGTTTGTCACGACCCCAAATCTGGTCGTGATGGCGCCCAGCACATTGCTAAGCCAGCCTGACCAATCAATAACAATAACGGAGCTAGAAGCTCTCTTTTGCTCATTTAAGCATATTAAATCATGAAGCAATAACGATACATATAACGAAAACGGGGAACCAAGTCCCAAAATACATCAACTCCCATAGACCGAAGGGTCAAGAGTCATGAGCCTCTACTGAACATGAGTGTATAAAGGTTTACAAGATACCAAGTGCGGAAAGAAAAGTCAATACAAAATCAAGAGACAGTAAGAAGGAATATCGGGTCCTGCAGACTCTGCAACTACCTCGAATATCCACAAATGTCGCCTCGCACAGCTACTGGATCACTACTGAGAGGTACCTGGATCTGCACACAAGGTGCAGGGAGTAAAATGAGTACTGCCAGACTCCGTGGTAATAAACAAGGGTAAGACAGCGTAGATAAGAAATCCGCAATAAAGCACTATGTAAAGCTGTAATCAAATACCCCGTCACAGAATCGATATCAACTGTACCTGTACCAATAAGTACCAACAAAACAGTATAACAACTAGCAGATGTAGCTAAATGCAATGCAATGCATGATATGACCGCTACGGCACGTAGCCCGATCCAATATGGGTACCCGTGCTCACTGTGGCGGTTCAAACTCCGGAGGGGCTCCTACAGCCCAAGCACAATATCACTGCGGCGTGCAGTCCGATCCAACATATATACTGCTGCGGCGTGCAGCCCGATCCACTACCAGTAAGCTAATATGCAAATACAGCCTCGCAGGCTCAAAAGTAGTTTTAAAAACCCTTTTTATCATTTTTCAGTTGGAAAAACAGTAATACCAAGTTCCAGAGATTGGAAATAGCATGATAACAGAAATAGCTACGGACTGGTAGTAACTAGCATGTCAATATGATAACACAATGATAACGATCCTCGCGGGATCCAATAACTGGCTCACGGCCCACAAGTATACTCAACCGCCCAAGAAGGGGGTTCCCCGGCTCAAGAGTGGCCAATATCACAATATATAGTATGCAACCATCCGAGGAGGAGGTTCGACGGCTCAAGAATAGCCTAATAGCATAATACAGTATCAACAAGTCGGACTAAGCCATAGTCCCCAATCACAATCGACCCCGCACTCACAAGAGAGTATGTGTCTCGCCGCTATACAGCGTCACAAAGTGGTATACCGGGGTTTCGAACCCGCTGGTCATCACCCACATCTATTACTCACCTCAATACGGCGCGACGACTACTCCGCAATGCCCTTGCCACGAGAATCAAGCTCCCCACGCGTAGAATCTGATCAAATACAGTAGAAATACAACAAATTAGGCCAATGGGACGACACCCAACCAATACAACTCAATTTACATCAAAATTCCCAAAGTTGTCAAAACCCGACTTTCGGTTTGCTTCACGAAAATTTACAAAAGTCACATATTCGGAACCCTCATCTCGATACGAGTCTAATCATATCAATTTTACCAAATTCGGACTCCATTTGCCCATTCAAAACCTTGATTTTCTAAAGTTCAAGCCTAGGGTTAAATCTTCCATGAATCACCCCAAATTCCTCCATTTTCATGATATAATTGCATAATATTATCAATACTAATCATAGTTTGAGTCCATAGTTGATTACCTGATGATTTCACTTGAATTTCTCTTCAAAATCGCCCAAATCGCCTCTAAAGCCGAGACCCAAATGTGTGAAATGTTTCTGAAATTTTTCTAACTTCTGGATACACTTAACTCACTGCGATTTTCGCTTCTGCGGATAAAATTCCGCTCCTACGAGTCCGTATCCGCGACCGGAGGGTCGCTTCATCGATTCCCGGCCTAGCCGGCCAATTCCGCTTCTGCGAGAAAAGGACCGCTTGTGCGCGTCCGCTTCCGCGATTGAACCTCCGCTTCTGCGAAAACTCCCGCTTCTGCGCACCAGAGTCCACTCCTGCGGACTCGCCCAGGCGGTCAAGAATCCGCTTCTGCGGACCTTCCCATTTTTCATCAAGTCCGCTTCTGCGGTCACCCACTCGCACCAGCGACGCCGCTTCAGCGGAAAGGATTCCGCTTCTGCGATGCCAAGCGCTCCTGCGCTCCTCAGTCCGCTCCTGCGGACTCGCCTCCGCGCTCCCATTTCCGCAGGGGCGAAAATGACAGAACCAGAATACTTCAACTTGCAATTTCCATGATTTTCTTCCGTTTAACCATCCGAAAACACCCCGAGGCCCCCGGGACCTCATCCAAACACAACAACACATCTTAATACCTTATTCGAACTTGTTCCAATCCTCAAAACACGTCTAATAACCCCAAAACCCATAATTCACATCAAATTCAAGCCTAAATTCCTTAAAACATTCCGAATTACACAATCGATCAAAACCTGACCAAACGACGTCCGAATGACCTGAAATTTTGCGGACATATCCTAAATCACATAACGAAGCTACAGAAATTGTCGGAATTCCATTTCGACCCCCAGATCAAAATCTCACCTATCGTTCGGATTTCGCCAAAATTCAACCTTAGCCAATTCAAGCTTATTTCTACACCGGGCCTCCAAATTCAATCCCGATTGCTCCCCTAAGTCACAAATCACCTCCCAGAACTAACCGGATCATCAGAATCCGATTCCGAGCCCTCTAACCAAATACTCAACTCCAGGTTGACTTTCCTTATTCAAGTTTCCTTCAAGAAGGCTATATGCCTCATTTTCAATCTAATTCACTCTTAACTCACCCGATAGACTCTAACACTGATATAAAATCATAAAACATGTATTTACAACATAACGGGGTGGTAATTCTCGTGACGACGGGCCGGGTCGTCACATTCTCCCCTCTTAAGCAAACGCTCGTCCTCGAGCGGGTCAAGAAACATACCTAAAGTCTCAAACAAGTGAGGATATCCGCTCCGCATCTCCCACTCGATCTCCCAAGTGGCCTCCTCCACGGGTCGACCTCTCCACTGAACCTTAACTGATGCAATCTCCTTAGACCTCAATTTTCTCACCTGCCGTCCCAAAATGGCGATAGGTTCCACATCATAGGATAGATCACCATCAAGCTGAATGGTGCTGAAATCTAATACATGAGACGGATCTCCAATGTACTTCCGGAGCATAGACATATGGAATACTGGATGAACGCTGGATAAGCTAGGCGGCAAGGCCAACTCATATGCCACCTCTCCAACTCTCCTAAGTATCTCAAAAGGACCAATGTACCTGGGACTCAACTTTCCTTTCTTCCCAAACCTCATGACACCCTTCATAGGTGAAACCTTCAACAATACTCTGTCACCAACCATGAAAGACAACTCCCGAACTCTATGGTCCGCATAACTCTTCTGACGAGACTGTGCTGTACGAAGCCTCTCCTGGATCAACTTTGCTCTATCCAGAGCATCCTGGACTAACTCAGTCCCTATCAATCTAACCTCACCAGGCTCAAACCATCCCACGGGGGATCTACACCGCATGCCATACAATGCCTCATACGAGGCCATCTAAATACTCGACTGATAACTGTTGTTGTACGCAAACTCAGCAAGTGGTAGGAACTCATCCCACGAACCACCAAAGTCAATCACACACGCTCGCAACATATCCTACAGGATCTGAATAGTGCGCTCATACTGGCCGTCTGTCTGGGGGTGAAATGCAATATTCAACTCAACCCGCGTACCCATCTCTCGCTGAAATGCTCTCCAAAACTGAGAAGTGAACTGAGTACCCCTGTCGGATATGATAGACACTGGAACTCCATGCAACCGAACAATCTCTCGAATAAAGATCGCCGCCAACCGCTCCGATGAGTAGGTAGTACTAACTGGAATGAAGTGAGCTGACTTGGTCAGTCTATCCACAATCACCCATACAGAATCAAACTTCCTCGCCGTCCGAGGGAGTCCAGTAACAAAGTCCATAGTGATCCTCTCCCATTTCCACTCAGGAATAACAATGCGCTGAAATACACCGCCGGGCCTCTGATGCTCGTACTTAACCTGCTGACAGTTGAGGCACCGTGCTACATGTCCGACAATGTCCATTTTCATCTTTCTCCACCAATAGTGATGTTTCAAATCTTGATACATCTTCGCGGCTCCTGGATGGATAGAATACCGCGAGCTATGGGCCTCCTCCATAATCAACTCACGAAGGCCATCAACATTGGGCACACATATCCGGCCCCGCATCCTCAATACGCCATCACTATCAATGGTGACATCTCTAGCATCATCATACTGAACTCTGTCCCTAAGGACAGCCAAATGTGGATCATCATACTGGCGCTCAGGAATACGATCATATAGAGATGACCGAGATACAACACAAGCCAATACCCTGCTGGGCTCCGAAATATCTAACCTCACTAGCCGATTGGCTAGCACCTGAACATCATAAGCAAATGGCCTCTCCTCAGCTGGAATATATGCCAAGCTCCCCATACTGACCGCCTTCCGGCTCAAAGCATCGGCCACCACATCGGCCTTCCCCGGATGATATAATATAGTAATGTCATAATCCTTCAGCAACTCAAGCCATCTCCGCTGTCTCAAATTAAGGTCTTTCTGTTTGAACAAGTGCTGGAGACTACGATGGTCGGTATACACCTCACAAGACACACCGTATAAATAGTGCCTCCAAATCTTCAATGCATGAACAATGGCGGCTAGCTCCAAATCATGAACATGATAGTTCTTCTCATGTGGCTTCAACTGCAGAGAAGCATAAGCAATCACTTTACCTTCCTGCATCAACACACAACCTATCCCCACTCTCGAGGCATCACAATAAACGGTATATGAACCTGAAGCTGATGGCAATACTAACACTGGAGCCGTGGTCAAAGCTTTCTTGAGCTTCTGAAAGCTCTCCTCGCACTCATCCGACCACACGAATGGTGCACCCTTCTGGGTCAATTTAGTCAATGAAGAAGCAATGGATGAAAATCCCTGAACAAACCGGCGATAATATCCCGCCAAACCAAGAAAACTCCCGATCTCTGTAGCTGAGGTCGGTCTAGGCGAACTCTGCACCGCCTCTATCTTTTTCTGATCAACCTGAATACCATCACGAGACACCACATGTCCCAGAAATGCTACGGACTCGAGCCAAAACTCGCACTTGGAGAATTTAGCATATAGCTTCTCCTCTCTCAAAATCTGCAACACAATACTCAAATGATGAGCATGCTCCTCCTAACTACGGGAGTAGACTAGAATGTCATCAATGAACACAATCACAAATGAATCCAAATAAGGCCCGAACACACTGTTCATCAGATGCATAAATGCTGCTGGGGCATTGGTCAGCCCAAACGACATCACAAGAAACTCATAATGACCATATCGGGTCCCGAATGCAGTCTTCATAATATCCGAGTCCCTGATCTTCAGCTGATGATAGCCTGAACGAAGATCGATCTTAGAAAACACCCTCGCACCCTGTAACAGATCAAACAAATCATCTATGCATGGTAGAGGGTACTTGTTCTTCACCGTCACTTTGTTCAAATGCCTATAATCAATACACATTCGCATGGAACCATCTTTCTTTTTAACAAATAATACCGGCGCACCCCACGGGGACACGCTAGGGCGGATGAAACCCTTATCCAGAAGCTCCTGAAGCTGCTCTTTCAGTTCTTTCAACTCAGGCTGGTGCCATTCGATAAGGAGGAATGGATATGGGCTGAGTGCCCGGCACCAAGTCAATGCCAAAATCAATGTCCCTGTCCGGCGGCATGCCCGGCAGGTCTGAGGGGAATACATCTGGGAAGTCCCTCACAACAGGTACAGAATCAATGCTAGGAGACTCAGCTCCCACATCTCTCACAAAAGCTAAGTACGATAAACACCCTTTTTCAACCATCTTCTGAGCTTTTAGGAACGAAATAACACGGCTAGGGACGAAATCGGTCGAACCCCGCCACTCAATCCGAGAAATACCAGGAATGGCCAACGTAACTGTCTTAGCATGACAGTCCAATATAGCATGGTACGGAGACAACCAGTCCATACCCAATATAATATCAAAGTCCACCATACCCAACAATAACAAATCTGCTTGGGTCTCCAGACCCCCAATAGATATAACACAGGATCTATAGACATGATCCACAACAATCGTATCACCCACGGGGGTGGATACATGAACAGGTAAATCAAGACTACCACGAGTCACACCCAAATGATGTGCAAAATAAGAGGACACGTATGAATATGTGGACCCTAGATCAAATAGAACAGAGGCATCTCTGTGACAGACAGAAATGATACCTGTAATCACTGCATCGGAGGCAACTGCATCATGCCTGTCAAGAAGTGCATAGAACCGTGCCTGGCCTCCACCAGATCTCTCCTCGCCCCTGGGGCGACCACGAGAAGACGGACCTCCACCTCTACTAGATTGAGATGGTGCTAATGACGAGGGTTGATCCCTCTGCTGAGTCCTGTCCCTACGGAGTCGAGGGCACCGTCTCCTCATGTGGCCAAACTCACCACACTCATAACATGCACCTGGTGCTGGAGAAGGGGACTGAAGGGAACCCCTCGCCGCAGAAGAACCCTGGGCCGATGAAGTAGGTGCTGCACCCTGGGCTGGAAGGGCACTAAGCGATGACTGACCCTGCTGAAACCCATGTCGACCACGACCATAAGAACCTCCGCTCTGCTCTGGGCGGCCTGAATAAGGAGGTCTAGAGGAGCGACCTCTGCTCTGCTGGGAATGCCCTCTAGATGGAGCACCACTGAAACCGCCCGAACCACGAGGCCTCTTGGCCTCCCGCTCCTCTCTCTCTCTCTCGGCGACGATCCGCCTCAATGTAGCGTGCCATATCAGCAACCTGCTCAAACGATGATGACAGAACTCTCTCTCTGGTCATAAGAATGCGGATAGAGTAATTGAGGCCATCAATGAACCTCCTGATCCTCTCCCTATCATTAGGGATCATCCATGTGGCATGCCTAGCCAACCGTGTGAATCCGAGCTCATACTGGGTCACAGACATGTCGCCCTGAACCAACCACTCGAACTAGCAACGTAGCTCCTCGCGACGAGACTGTGGTACATATTTCTCTAGAAAGAGAGTAGAGAACTGCTGCCATGTGAGAGGTGCTGCTCCTGCAGGCCTACGCCTTTCAAACTCTTCCCACCAATCAAATGCGGGACCAGTGAACTGAAAGGTAGTAAATGAAACTCCGCTGGACTCAAGAATACCGGCCGTCCGCAACATCCTCTGACACTTGTCCAAGAAACCCTGGGCATCCTCGCCCTCAACGCCACTGAAATGGGGTGGCTGAAGTTTACCAAATCTCTCAAGACGACGCTGCTCGTCGTCGGGCATAATC
Source organism: Nicotiana noctiflora (assembly GCA_032618575.1). Lineage (NCBI taxonomy): Eukaryota > Viridiplantae > Streptophyta > Magnoliopsida > Solanales > Solanaceae > Nicotiana > Nicotiana noctiflora. The sequence goes on along the minus strand of JASVEL010000564.1, from coordinate 1,860 downwards.
TGAACCATATGCTCTGGAGTTGGAGCTGGTGCAGCTGGAGGAATAACCGGTGCAACCACCTGAGCGGGGACCGCCTCTGGCGTCTGAAGTCCCTGAACAACCGGGTCAGGTGTGCGAGCTGCAGGGGTCTGCTGACCACCCCCTGACTGAGATGTCGCTACCGTAGCGGTAGCTGAAACTACCTGAGCCAAACCGGAACACACTGATAATATCTGAGCAAGAGTCTCCTGAAGACCAGGAATAGCAATAGATATAGTCTGGCCCTGAACTGGGGCTGCTGGAGCATCAACCACTGGGGGCTGCTCCTGAACTGGTACAACGGGCGGGTCAGCTGGCACTGTCACGGAGATTATATCTCGCCCCTCGACCGGGGAAATCACAAACCATAAGGCAATCATATTACCCGGCGATCGAAGCGTACTCAGACGTGCGGAAGGAGTTTCAAAAATTATATCTCAAGCTGCATCAAGTACGCACGATAAGAATTCCAAGAAATGTGAAGTGTTTTCTAAAGGTTCGCAGCCTCCCGAGGATAAGTACGAGCGTCCCCGTACCGATCCACAAGACTCTACTAACCGGCTCAAGACTCATGAGGCCTAGTAAACCTAGGCTCTGATACCAACTTGTCACGACCCCAAATCCGGTCGTGATGGCGCCCAACACATTGCTAAGCCAGCCTGACCAATCAATAACAATAACGGAGCTAGATGCTCTCTTTTGCTCATTTAAGCATATTAAATCACGAAGCAATAACGATACATATAACGAAAACGGGGAACCAAGTCCCATAATACATCAACTCCCATAGACCGAAGGGTCAAGAGTCATGAGCCTCTACTAAACATGAGTGTATAAAGGTTTACAAGATACCAAGTGCGGAAAGAAAAGTCAATACAAAATCAAGAGACGATAAGAAGGAATATCGGGTCCTGCGGACTCTGCACCTACCTCGAATATCCACAAATGTCGCCTCGCACGGCCTATCGGATCACCTGCCGAGAGGTACTCGGATATCCACACAAGTGCGAGGGAGTAAAACGAGTACCGCCGGACTCGGTGGTAATAAACAGGGGGTAAGACAGCGCGAGATAAGAAATCCGCAATAAAGCACTATGTAAAGTCGTAATCAAATACCCGTCACGAGAATCGGTATCGACCGTACCGTACCAACAAGTACCGACGAAACGAGTATAACGACTAGCGGATGTAGCTAAAATACAATGCAATGCATGATATGACCGCTACGACGCGTAGCCCGATCCAATTTGGGTACCCGTGCTCACCGTGGGGGTTCAGACTCCGGAGGGGCTCCTACAGCCCAAGCACAATATCATGATCCTCGCAGGCTCAAAAGTAGTTTTGAAAACCTTTTTATCATTTTTCAGTTGGAAAAACAGAAATACCAAGTTCCGGAGATTGGAAATAGCATGATAACAGAAATAGCTACGGACCGGTAGTAACTAGCATGTCAATATGATAAGACAATGATAACGATCCTCGCGGGATCCAATAACTGGCTCACGGCCCACAAGTATACTCAACCGCCCAAGAAGGGGTTTCCTCGGCTCAAGAGTGGCCAATATCTCAATATATAGTATGCAACCATCCGAGAAGGAGGTTCGACGACTCAAGAATAGCCTAATAGCATAATACAGTATCAACAAGTCGGACTAAGCCATAGTCCCCAATCACAATCGACCCCGCACTCACAAGAGAGTACGTGTCTCGCCGCTATACAGCGCCACAAAGTGGTATACCGGGGTTTCGAACCCGCTGGTCATCACCCACATCTATTACTCACCTCAATACGGCGCGACGACTACTCCGCAATGCCCTTGCCACGAGAATCAAGCTCCGCAC